>JAIPRL010003254.1:0-48847 GCA_025469235.1 Pemphigus obesinymphae | reverse complement strand
AATGAGAGAGAATAGATTAAGATGGCTCGGGCATGTATTAAGGAGGGATGAGACTGAGGCAGTAAGATTAGTAAGGGAAATGCATGTTGTTGGTAAAAGGGGGAGGGGAAGACCGAAAAAGAGATGGTGGAATGTAATGGCGAGTGATATGAGGAAAGTGGGAGTAAGTGAAGAAGATGCGGGAGATAAAGTTAAGTGGAAGTGTATGACCAGGGTGGCCGACCCCAAATAGTTGGGAGAGAAGGCGAAGGAGAAGAAGAAGAACAACAACAATATTATTTCTGATAAAATGCATAAACCCCGATCTATACGAATTGTAAAAGTAATTTTAATAATAAGGTGCTGTACTCAATAAAAGTTAAACCTACAAGGTTTCACACTCAAACAGAGTTTCAAATTCAAGGTTCCGTACTCAAAAATGGTTGAATTTACAAGTAGTTTTATATAAAAGAAGTTGTATTTACAATGAGTTGCACCCGGAAGATGTTGCTCTTAGTCTTGTATAAAATAAGAAAATCATCACATAGTTTTGTTACGTCTTATCTAATTAGATTATTTTACAGTCCATAAAATTCATTATGTAATCATGTTTTTCACATAATAATATAATTTACACATTAAATAGTTGTTTAATATAATATTTAAATATAAAGGGAATAACCGAAATGATGAATTGTTTCCTATTTTGATGTATGTCTAATTCAAGTCTAATATTAAGCATCTCCTCTACTATCCAAATTTATTTCTACAACTATAGGTAGGTATATATGTATAAGAATTAAACATAATATATCGGCAAGACTACACATGTATGAATATGCTTAGCTGTGTATTTACGAGTTAAAAATTAATATTTAGTTACTTAACTCGTTTATTTTTTTAAAATTAACTTTAAACACAATAAACTTTTTGGAAAACTTAACCTATTAATTTTATACAAAATTCTCCAAATTATGTTCAATTTTGTGCAAAGAACAATTCAAATTTTCTGGATGAACTTTTTACTTTTAAGTATAGGAAATTTTACTAGTTCTACTATTTAAATAAGTTTATACTTTATAATATATAAATAAGGTTACATATATTATGAAAACTATAGTATTACTTCGAATCGTAGGTCTCATTATCTTCCCATTCTTATTGTATTATTTAGATGTCATAAAATATTTTTATTTTGTGAAAATTCCAATCATGATAAGCCAACATTAAGACGGGTATACGAAGATATGAGGTAAAATTTAGTGCATTTTAGTTTTATTGGCTCGTGTGACACAGGCCAGTTTAGTTTTTACGTCGATATTTTTATGTTCAGCTATATAATTATATAATATCTATTATCCGTTTCATATTCATATTAGTGTGAATACGAAATTGATGGTATTGTAAAAAATAGCAGGTGAGAGGTATTTTATAATTTTTTTATTGTTAATTACAAATTTTAACTTATAACTAAGTTAAGTTACTATATTTTTCAAAATTAAATTTTATCATATAAATTTAATAAAAAAATTTTAAGTTCATTTGAAATTAAAATTACTTGATTTTTTTAAACTAACTTAATTTGAGTTTAAAAAATTTGCTAACTTGCCCAGCTTTGCGAATATAATAATTTTCATTTGTTCACGTAAACTTTATCAATGATTTTTTTATCGAAATCATATCATACTTGATAAATATATATAATATATTAACATGATCATAATATGAGTTGTATAATATACTCGTATAACAATAGACAATTTTTGATATTATATATCTAATATGGATTTTATGTAATAATAATATACGTAATTCTTCTATTCTGTGTTGGGACTGACTAGATAATGGATAAATTTCCACTGTTTGTATCAAGACGGTTTTTTTCAATGATCATTGTACAATAGCTGAATAATTATATACATAGGTTAGGTTACATTTTATTTTATAAATAAATAAATTAAAGTTATATTAATAAATTATGAAGTGTATTTATGTACAATAATATTTAACCAATTTAAAGATTAAATTTAAAGAAAAAATTTCGTGCATAGGACAGATAAACATAGATAAACCAGGCGCAGATTTTAGGTAAACTTTTTGAAATATATAGTGTACTAAGTACATCAAGTAAAACCAATCATTCCAATATAAAAACCAATCCAAATATGGTTTGATTTTTTGATTTAATTAGACAAAATAAAATTTTTTTTATAAAAATTAATTTGAAAAACAATAAAATTTTTTTTTCAATTAGGTATATATTTATTAAATTGTAAAACGTTAAATATTTCACCTATATAACCTAATTTAAAGGTTAAGAAATAAAAATATTTTTGACATTTAAACCAAAGAGCTTTCCGATAGAAATTGTATTTTATTGGGTATTTTAAACAGGATGTAATGCATTCTTGTAAAGGAAGACTAATTAAAAATACCAATAATTCTATAAATTATGCTAGAATTATAATCATAATTGTAATGCCAAAATGTTCAAATAGCAATAATTATTTATAATACTGACATGATAAAAATATCAAAATTTGTTGAATAAATTTTAGTAATTTTCATACAATTTTAAAATTATATTTATTTTTTTTTATACATGTTAGGAATACATTTTACACTTTATACGAAGGAATTTCAGGAAAGTCTTTTGAATAAAAATATATTATACCTAAATATTATTTTAAAAGGTATACTTTTGATTTTAGCAGTCGTTTTTTTTAAGTGTAAAGGAAAAATATCGAGAATAACAGAACATTTTCGGAAAATAATACTACACTGGGTATTGGTCAGATTAATTTTTGTAAACAGCAATGATTTCTTAAAAACCTAATATATCTATCACAAATATCTTATTCGATGATCAAAGTGCCTCCTCCTCCTATTAATCGATTTTTCACATTAAATTTAGGAATAATTAATATATATTTAAAATTTAATGGAATAAATATGATTATTAGGCATCGCTGCCGAAAATTATCAGCATGAAAAAGTTCAGAGAAAAAAAGTTAAAAAAATTATTATCACTAGAATAAATTATTGGCTTATAGTTGGATGGTAAATGCATCAATTTATTTATATACAATATAAATTAATATTTTACATAAATTTAGCAATGATTGATAAATAATTATAATTATATATACATATAGGATAATATGCATTATTATCAATATTATTTCGATCTATATTATAATAAGACGTGGTGAAAAATTAGACGATGATGAAACTTTATATTGGATAATCACTTTAGTATTAACGGTTTTAGGGAATAAATTTTTTTTTGAACCTCTGGAAGTAATGTCATTCAGTTTTTTTTTGTCAACATTTAATCAAGTAACTAGAAATATTCGTATTTTGATATTTATTAACTTTAAAATGAATATGTACATTCTATAAAAACGTGATTTCATTATTAGGCACATTACATAAAATCCACTTACAAAATAACGTTGTCTACTTTTCGTAAAAATACTAAAAACATGTTACAAAATGTTCGATTGATTCGAAGAATACGAAAAAGTAAACATAAATATCTATATAATCCAATAAATGAAGAAGATGCACAGGTAATATAATTGAAAATTTAATTAATAATGTAAAAATAAATTTTAGAATATAATATTTAGCTAAATACGAAATAAATATTTTAACTCGAATGTGTGTGAATTGATTAATTTTCCAAACGAATAATTATTTAATAATATTCATAAAAAATTGCAATTTTATACATTTTCAATATAATAAAAAATATATTGTATAACATTAAATAGTGGTCTGTTGGATAATATATGTCTAAGTATATGTAAAAATATGAATCCAATATTATTAGAAATATAATTATTACACATATTTTTGTTAGTAAATAATTCGAAAAATATTTATTTTAACTTAAATTTTTAAAGAAAACAATACATGCCAGTAGGTGGGTGGCATATATTTCTAATTTTATATCTATAAATATAATATAATATAATAAAACTTTATTTTAGATTTTACAATATAAGAGAACAGACGAAATGCGGTTTAGAAATTTCATAAGCAATTCCATTACTACAATTTTGTTACTATCAACAGCAATATGTTGTATTGTTTCAATATATTCATATGATTACCCCACTCATATTATAAATTCCAACATTATTAATAAATCATTTATTAAAAGTATATTAAAAACGAATACAATGGATTTAAAAATGTAATAACCAACAAATTCGATATCAATGTTTACCTAAATTTGTATAATTATAAATTATAAGTAATTGAAATTTGAATAATAGGTTGAAGACATTCCTTACTGAAACACTTATAAAAAACTATCAAGTTAATAACTTTTATAATGGACAACCAATAAGTGAACACGCGGGTGAGATCTTATATGCAACTGAGTTGTACCTATTATAAATTAATATATTATTACATTTTGTCATATTTTGTATTGGTTTATAACAAAATAAGACGGAACAAGAAATAGGAGTAAACTTTACAGCGTTAAATATGTAAATGGAGGTATCAGACTTAGACAAACTCGTATTGTTGTACAAAATTTCAAGTGGAAAAAGGATCATAATAATTATAAAAGTGGATGGATTAAAATTAAAAAAACAAATGAATATTCTTCACATTTTTATAATATGACTAATTTTGAATATTCAGCTTGGGAACATCAAGAGCCATATGCCCTAAAATATTTTGGGATCTGTATGTATTACTAATTAATTTAATTTATTTTATTAACATAACGAAGTCCAATTGCACAATATTTAATAACAATAAGATAATAATATGTCATATAATGTGCTAAAATAAAGGGATGAATTAAATTTAAAATATTATATAAATAAAACATTGACATATTTATAATTAATTAAAATAGCGAGAAATCGGGATTGATATTTGCAAATCAGGGAAAACGTACCATGAGGGTCATTTAAATGGAAATTGGATGTGAAGTGAGGAATGTGAAAGGAGACACATGAACGATTGTTATGTAAAGGGACATGGAAATTTATAAATGAAAATAGGGAAGAGGAATCAATTTGATTAAATAAGAATTTGATGAGGAAGAGAAGATTTGACAATGCCTTCGATTCGCAAGGCTAGAAAGGCCTAATGCAGTTAAGTCAGGAGTATTATCATGAGGGGGACAAGGAATATTAAATCGAGAAGCGACCATGTGGAGTAAATTCTGTAAGACCAGCTCGGTTATGTTGCTACCAACAGATGTATAGAAGACAGAGCTGTATTCAATAATGGGGTAAATAAGCGAACAATAAAGGGATTTGAGAGGAGTTTGGAGACGAAAATCATGGGATTTACGGCTAAAGAAGCCGAAGGATTTACGTGTTATGATGTAGGCTACTTAAATATGAAGCAATGGTCAAAGCTTTTATATGAGAGTGAACTCAAGGTCATAAATGGAATTAACAGTAGATTTAACTAGAATAGCACTAAAAGAATAAGCGAAAGTGATGGAGGAATGGAGTTGATAAAAATTCATAACTGAGCATTTCTGTCTGAGAGACAGGCCCAGAGATTCATCCCAGGTTACCAATCGATCAAGATCAGCAACAGAAGTCAGATAGAGACGGAGTTTATATGGAGATATAGTTTTATATCATCAGCAGAAATGAAAAGATTAACTTTGAGAAAGAGGAGGGTAGAAGATTAAATATAAAGGGCAAAAAAAAAAATGGTGATAGCACTGCACCCTGGGGAATACCAGAAGAGGGAGAAAAAGTATTCAACGTTGAGCCAAGGATGGAGAAAAATCGAACATAATCAGTAAGATAGGAATGTAACCGAGAGAAAAGGGGATTATCAATACCAAGGAGGTCAAGTGAATTTATAAGTAATGAATGATCAACTCTGTTAAACACTTTAGTAAAATTCGTTTAGATCATGTCCAATTGACTGTGCATACAAAAGGAGTCGTAAGGTGGTGGAAACAAGATTACATGTAGTCGTTCAGAGACCAGGTTGAAACCCGTGTTGTTCATCGACGAGAAGATTGTTAAGATTATTTTTACATGCAATATACTTCAAATATAATATTCAGAATAATATAAATATTATATTGAAGTTTTTGTAAATAAACTTTTATTTTAGTTTCTCCACGTACGAACTTCAAAGGTTATATATTAGATTTGGTTGGAAATGAAGCCATGTGGAAACAAATCATAACTAGTCATATTAAAAATGGTTGGTTGGATAATAGAACGAGAAAATTAATGATATTCATTTTAACTTACTCGCCTAGCAGAGATGAAATTGTACTGGTGGCTATAAAATTTAAAACGATAACCGGATTAATTTTCAATATACAAATTGAGGTACGTATAATAAAATTGGAATGTATTATAATTATTGTAATAATCCATTTTTATTATTATTTACATCTATTTTAATTAGTCTACAACATGAGTTTATAGTTGTATTATAAAAAAGAATTAATTATAAATATTCCTACATTAATATTGAGAGATATCAGTTCTTTGAATCTATATAAATTTTAACAGTTCTGATTTTTAGTTTTATGAACGGGTTTTTAATTTTAACTTTTGGCTTGACATTTTTATGAATCTAAATAATTATTTTCATTTTTGTTTTTGGATACATCACGAGAAAGTAATAAAAAAATTGAATAGGTTACTTGTTTATGATTTACAGGTTTTTGATTATGGGTTTTACCACCCATCCGTATTCAGTTAATGCCTAATGGTATATTGTAAGTTGATGAGCAATAATGGTCATTCAATTTTAATACATAAATATATCATATATATCAATAATTACTCCTAATAATATCTGAAGTTTATAAGTAAAAAAAACAATGTCTTTAACCACTCTATTTCATAATGGTTATTTAAATGGTTACCTAACCATTAATAAATATTCATAAATCCATAATATCCATAAATATTTCTGTTGGGGTTTTAGTTTTCTGAGCAATGTTTCTAAAGTTACAATTTTGATTATCGGTTTAACAGTTTAATATTTATAAATTGTGGTAACAATTATAATGTATAAGTGATATAATATATTGTTTTAAATTGAGAGGTATAAAACAATTCTAATAACTAAAATAAGATAAATAGTAATTTATTTGTGGTTTATCTACGGTTTAAGATATACCAAAAATTATAATTAAGGTAAAACTTAAATATTAATATTTGTTTTAATTATTTTTGATATGTCAATTAGCTAGCTTCAAATAATGTATATAATTTTTCTTGTTCCATGACTAATTAACATTTTGTCCTGTGAATTAAATTTTATGAAATACATCTAGAATATTAGGTTGATAGTTTTTTAAAAATTAAGTTATTGTAAACTTTTTAAATAGTTAATTTAGTATACTGTAAAATTGAAAAAAATGATCTAGTTAAAAAAATCTGTAAAGTATTTAATAACTAGTTTAATAAATTGTAATCATTACAATGTTTTTTTTATTTAACTACAGTTATTTTTAGGTATTATATTTATATTTATATTAATATGTAAATTTTTTCGTAAACTATAAAAATAAAACTCATTGTCTGATTATGGACATCTAAAATAATGTGGTATACGACATCTTGATTTATATATACATACCAATGGGTCGTTTTGGCGTGAGTTCATTTTGGCGTATTTAAATAAAATTAATTTTATTAATAATAGATATAATTAATTCTATTATTATAATAATAAAATACTGAAATGAATGAAAATATGATAAATTAAAATAATTAAAATAAAAAATATTATAGAACACAAAATTATATGTAATTTTAAATTATTATTGAATCATGGTGTATATATTAGCTATATATTATACTAGCTGAATTACCCAGCGTTGCCCAGGAACAAAATTATAATTGATCAACTCCTTTTGAGTGTGATTCGCTATGGAAGGAATATCCTTTTAAGTTATTTTTAAATTCAATCAACTTTTTTTATTAATCCTTTCTTAGTGCTCGCCCATGTTGTATAAGAAACTTCAGCGCGAAATGTAAAATTCGTAGATCCAGTGGATTAGGCTGTGTGTTAATACTTTAGTTTATTATTTTATATATTACAGTGTACCGTCTGTACTCACAATGCGTTACCGTGAGAAAAAAATGGTGAGTGTGGAATATACCTTTTAGGTGTTATACAACGGGTGTTACATAGCGCGTTACCCTCCGTGGCATTGCCCTTGATATTTTAGTGTAGAAAGTATATGAATGAATGCAATAAAAATTAATTTTCTCAGAGGATAATGTCAAAAGTAGAATATAAAAAAACCTTTTTTCTTGGATTTAAAAAGGATATTTATTATTTAGGCTCGGTGAAAAAAATATAAATATCTATATTAAATTTTTTACAATAATTTTTAAATCGACATAATTTCTAAATATTTTTAATGCTACTGTTTGTTATATAAGCCTGAAAAACATCATAGAAAGACTCCCAGTTTTCAATATTTCCGTTAAAAGTGGGCAGTGGAATAGGTGCTAGTCTTACACGGTTTACGTTACCTGACGATCCAAACGATGCGTTAGGCCCTGCAGTGCTTGATGAATTGCGAATATTGATTATTTCTTGAATTTTCGATCTTGCTTCGTAATAGTCCCTTTCAAATAATGCTCGTTCTTGTTTTTCCGTAATTAACTCAATCTCACATCGAATAACATCAAATTTTTTATTTATGTTAGGCAATTCTTCCTGTCAAAATTCGAGAAGAGAGATGGTCTGTTCATCTTGATCAAACTCTTTAACGAAATTACGAAGCCACCTTAATGAGGCCTTAAAAACTCCAAGCTTCTTTTTTAATGTGAACATCTGCTTTTGGTTTTCTTCATCGATAGCCATAATGAAAGTACTATAAGGTGCCGACTAACGGACGATATAAATAATAATAAGTAATACAACACGAGACTACATAAGGATTTGCAATAAAAGATCGCAGACTTCAATTCAATTATTCCACGATAAAAGAAAAATATGAAAATAAAAAAAGAGGATCCAAAATGATATTTGATTGACCTAATTTTTGGTTTGAACGTTATATCATAATACACAAATAATTAGATTATTTTATTTAAATATTCTCGATAATATTATTACGCCGTACAAGTATAACTTGGCAATTATAATTATGACATATTAATAATGCTGATTATAATAATGATCACGTCGAGGTCACCAAATTTTTGGGCCGGTTGGTTAAAATATTATTACGTGTGCCCGAACACCTTATGTAACACAACTACTTACAACTAAAGAAAAGTAAAAAGGGTAATCAATCATAATAAATGGTAACTCAGGTTTACGGTAATTAAAATCGTGTATTGCTGGTACAATATTCGATAATAAAAATTTAAAGATAAAAAAATATAAAATTCACGGCAAAACAGAAAAAACAGTATAAAAATAATAGATAATTGTACTTACTAGTGATGGTAATAGCTCTTTTGGCTCAACAATGATTAATAAATAAATAATTGCTTGTTTGACACAACCAATTGAAATAAATAACAAAGAAATAAAATAAATTAAAAACGTACAATATTGTAGGTGTGAAGACTGGCCAGCTGCATAACTGTAGCTATATAATTAATTACAAAAAAAAAAAAACACACCCACAGTGGTAACAATAGGTAACAGTGAATTATAATTTTTTCACAGAAAATGTAATATAAATAATTTTTACTTTGGCTATTCGAATCAGTATTTACTAAAATGAACTACAACCAACTATTTGAGTGGTTACAATATTATATGAGTATAAAATGGTACACGAGACTATTAGAGCCGTTTATATATCTTTTAGTTGTACAAAAAATAATAATAATAATATGGTGTCGCTGCGAAAACTACGCGACACGACGAAACTGTGTATGTTACATGACGTTGATCACAACAGGACTAACTATTTTTCAATAATATAATTCACAATAACACATAATAATTATAATATAAAAGTGTGTCTCTGTGTATATGGCTAATTACGTTATCCGTTGTCGCGTAATTATGCGATGTAACATCTAAATTCGGCACCATCAGTTACACAAAATCTAAACATAAGCTAACAAATAATAAAGAATAATAAATTATGTAAATTATATACGATTGAAATCGTTACCCGGGAAACTCGAATAAATAAATTACATTAACAATTTACATTTGAAATGTCCATTTTTGCCCATTTCAACCCCTTAAAATCAAAATTTTTTTAAAATTCTTTCTTAGTGGGCCTCTTCGTCATAAAACGAAACTACAGACCAAATTTCACCCTCATAGGTTCAATGGTTCCGGCTAGGCGATAATGAATCAGTCAGAACAAGTTATTTTATATAATATATAGATAGGTTAAGTTAGGTTAATTATATATAATAATAATTATTATTATATTATATATTATGTATATATTCGAATAAATGGTGTATAATGTAATTATACAATATAATGTTAATGTAAATGCCCAAATAGAATTAAGGTAACCGACTAGGTAATAATAGCAAAAATGGATAGGATCTTGTGTAATAATTAATCAAGCATATCTTATTTACAAAAAGATACGACATTTCAATTCATTCAAATAATAATTAATATTTTAACAAAAAAATGATAGCTACATGTAATAATAATTTAGAAACAAAAATGACTATAGAATAAAAAAAAATAGTTAATAACTTAGGTACACACAATTAGATGCTCTTAATTTTATGGTACTCACGACATTTTGAGGAATATGGAGTGATGAAATGAAATATGAATGGATAAAAATGTATTGGAAATGGCGCGACGGCCCGATGGTGGGTGTGCACTAATAGTTACAATAAATAACTTACAAACGGGCGTGAGAACGGCACAGAATCGATTATAATAGATAACGAACAATTACCAGTTTTCAACAAAAGTCGTTGATATTATTACTGACGTGAAAACCGATAAAAAAAACGATTTCAACACGGCGTATAACTTACGTGCGTGTAATAATCAATATAATAATAATAATAATAATAATACGAGTAATACGGCGATGACAGAATGATGGTCTAACCAGTCATATAGTTTAGTACAAAAAATACGGAAATATATGGTTCACGTTCGTGCAAATGCCGATAACGGTGGCGCTTAATTCTAACAACGATAAATACATTTTAATTAGATATTATCATAATCGTGTTGATCGTACGCACGTTATGTAACATTGCAGCTGCAACAGTGTGTAAAACAAATTTAATTTTCATATTTACATTGAGCGAGTAACATTTATGTGCTAGATTTTCCATAAGCTTACACATAAAGTTGCTACTTTATGAGAGTGCTACTTGCACTCAAATTGCACTACATATATGTCTTATGTAATAATTTATGTATTTAATTTTTAGTGATGATTCAAACATTAATTATAATAATAAAAGACTAAATTATAATTATATTTAATATGGAACAAGCCAAAAAGAAAAAATAAGTTTAAATATTATTAGTATTTAAAAAATATCTTTAATCTTTTATAAAAATGGAGGTTATAATTAATCTGGTTTTAATTAACTTATCAGTACTATGTATATTTATTTCATAATTATTTTTCTATTGTGAGCAAAAATTTGGGTCTTCATTGGTGTATCTCTTTGAGTGAAGAATAGGAGAGATAGAGTTATAATTGGAAGAGGAAAATGGAATTGAGGAGCGGATAGTGAAACGAGTGTATTTTAATGGATCGTGGAAATTTATTTATTAAGGGCAAGATGGATACACGATTAATTTGATTATTAAGGATGCCGGAAAGGAAGGTTAAATTATCAACGTGTGTACGGTTAGAGTATGGAGAGAGTGGAAATGATGGATTAAAGTATAGTTGTATGGAGGATAAGGAATTTGATGTGCGAACGCCACAGGTCTGAGATACTTTCTCTGAACATATTCGAATAAGAAACTGGCAGAGGCAGTGGACGAGTTTCATAAGACCATACCATATTCAAGAATAAAATGACCAAGAGCACGGTTTGATGACTTGAGCAGCCTACCAGTTTAAATTTTGGTGAAATTCGTAGATTAGATTCTAGGATTTTGAGAGACTTCTCTAGAATATGTTGATTGGGACGGAGTGTATGCGAGAGGGTAAATTCCAAATCACATACTTATTCACCTGTGGAAGTTATTGGAAGATTATCGATATGGTATGAGAAAGCTGTGAAGGATGGTTGTGGTGAGTAAGCATTTAAGAAGAGACTAGGGGATTCATCCAATTTCACCAAACGATTAAGATCGTCTTAGAGCATAATGCAATCAGCGATTAAATCAATACCCAGAAAAAGCTTCATATCATTACCAAAAATAAGTATTTTTGTGTGAAGAACTGACGGTGCAGAATTAATTAGGATAGAAAATAGTAACAGCGATAGAATAGCTCCTCGAGGGTGAAAAAGAACAGGATGGAATATATAATAATATAATAATGTATATATATATATATTAATTCTGGGCAAGTGAATAATCTTTTTTTTTCATATAAGTTATGTTATTAGAAAAAATAGTAAGCGTATTTTTTATTGAAAATACTGTTCATTCTTAAATTTAAGCATTTAAAATATTTTTTTAAAATCATTAATATAATGTTATTGAAAATACTACAATATATTTATTATAATTATCATTAAAACTAACCACAAATCTAATCTAAATTTTAACTTATTAGCCCAGCATTGTAGGATATATATATACAATATTAATTATGATATGATGATAGGTAATCAAATAGTACAATAAATTCTCGTAAATAATACCCATATTAATTTTATAGAACTCAGGGACTGTTACCTTCTGATTTTATCGGTACTGGTTCCGGTTTTGATTTTTAGTAAAAAAATTTAACCCTTCTGATTCGGTACCGGTAATATTTTTAAAAAAATTGTGATTTCATTCTCCATAAGTTATGACTGCAGTTTCGGTTTTCATAATCTTAAAATATAACATTAAATATTTTACTAATAGTGTAATATTCATTAAAATTTTGATTATAGAATTGTAAAAAATTAATAAAAATAAAATTAGAATGATATATATCACAGGGTTATAAAAATTGTAACTTTTATAGAAAATATAGCATTTACATTTTAAAAATGTAAATTTTTGAAAACATTTTGGAAAAATATTTTAAACGTTACTACAATATGTACAAAATATGTATAGTATGAATAAGAAAATATTATCCTTAAAACGACACAATATCTGCATTTGTTGTCTCTGTGTAAAACACATATAACATAGCAAAAATGAGATTTCGTAATTTCAAATATTGTAGGTTATTGGTTCATATTTGATGAAGATATATTATAAAAGATAATGAAAATAGTATGATCTGTGTTTTGTTGGAATTATTTTTTCAATAAATCAAATTTAAAGTTTATTATAGGTGCACAAATGTAACAGTCCAATTATAAATAATTTTCTTAAAATCAATTTATCAAAAAATTATTCAAACAAAATACAATATATTTTTCATTATTTTTTTTATCTAAAAACTCACGAATAACCAACAATATTTCAAATAAAATACTTGATTTTATTATGAATCAGACAGAGACAACAAATATAGGTGTAGGATCGTCTTAAAAGCTTTTGTATTTCACATTATTAAAAGCAATTAACTTTAAAATTATATAAATCACATATTTACCTGTAATAACACTTGACATTATACATAACATCAACCAGTCTTGATCAAATTACTTTAAAAATAATTAAGTAATTACAATTACTCATTATATTTCTAAAAAAATGTAGTGTTATAATATTTTCATTACCCAAACTTTTATGTAATGAAATTTCTTTACTTTTAAAGTTAAAAGTAATGTGTTACTACTTTAATTACTCTTTAGTTTCCGTTGCCTTTTGTTTGATAATTTTTTAAACATAGGCTTGTGCAGGATTTTGTGCCCGATGCAGCGAATAGAATAGTCGTATAGATGTAGACCAAAACATACATTTCAATTTTTTAATTTACCTCCAAAATCAATTTTGGAAAATTGCGAATGAAAATAAAACGATAAAATCTTGAATATTCTGATTATTTTTAAGAAGATAGCATTCCAATAAAATATATAAAGTTAGTATAAATATTTATTTAAAACAAACTTTTAAATTTAATTATTTATCACATTAAACCAATTAAAAAATTTCTGCTACATTAAACTCGAAATTGAAAAATAAATAAATAAATTAAATTGTATTTTATTATAACACTTAAGGTAAATACAATTATTGATATTTTTATTTATTTGTATTTAAATGTAATTTTTAAGTAACGAGTTACAAATTTTAAAAGTAATGAAATTACTTGGGAAATTACTAATGAATAAATGTAATTTCATTACTTTAAAGTTATTTTTTTACAGTAATAAATAATTGAAATAATTTTACTTCCCAACATTGATATCAAAATATATGTTATATTCTTTGGATTAAAGAATTCTTAAGTTTTAAAAACAATAGAGTATTAATATATATATATATATATATAAAAGCCAAATACCACTCACTTACTGATCGCTGTATCTCAAAAACTACACAACGTACGAACTTGAAATTTCGAATAGTGGTACTTCTAATACTTTAACTGTGTAATAAGAAAGGATGTTAAAAAATTTTACGTTTAAGTGGACAAGTGAGTGAGTTGGTGGTATTTGAGTTATATATAAATAGAGATAATAATAATACGTTGGCTTAAACCAAAACACACACTTAATTTACAAATGTTGCAACGGCACCTGTACTGTCTTCCAAGAACTTTTCTATTAAATCTTGAAAATATTTATCATAAAATTCAGTACCATTATCGGTTTGTAATAATTTAGGTTATACTCTTTTTATATACTCCTCATATGTTGCACATATTTTTTATATGTATCTATAACAACTAAAATTTATTTAAAACCATTTTTTTTTTATCTATTAAATGCTGCCTGTAGAAGCTCATTTCTAAACCGAGTAATTACACGATATTAATATATTACAGCCAGACAAATAAGTACTTAAAAGAAAGATTAATATTTCTTATTAAGTATACTAGTCTATGATGAACAAACCATTTTGAACCACTTATTCCTCAATGTGTCCCTACTCCTCCTTTAAATGTTGCTGAAATGATTCTTTGTACTTCATATTTCTCAGGCAGTACTGTCAAATCACATGCAAAATCTGAATGCCATTCCCTTACTGAGCTTGACTCTTTATCAGAAAAAAGTTCTATAGTATTTAATGAGAAAAAAGAAGGAAGAATCGCCGCTTAAAGGTAAATGACAGAATTAGGGCACAAAAATATAGAGAGGCCGTGAAAAAGTATATAGATAAAAGTATTGAAGGTAATAAGAAGGCTGTTAATAGAATTGCTATTTTACACTCAACCCATAATATTATGAAATAATATTGTAAATATGAAAAAAACAAAAAAACAAAAAAAATACACACGGGTAAATTAACTATATTTGATAATACTACATTCACACCCTTTCATACCGGGCAAAACAGTTCACGGGTAAAGCCAAGTAATTCAGCTAGTATATATATATATATATATAAATATATATGTATATAATATATATGCATATAGGTATTAGAATAAAATGAAATAGGTGTAAAATATTAATGTCTTTATTGTTATTTTATTAGCTTAAAATTGGTTGTTTTTAATTTACATTCAAATTTATAATTATACTTTTAAATTTTAATTTAACTAAAATTATTATTGTTTAAACCATATTTTATTACATTGCTAACAATTGCATACTGAAATGTTGATCTCTTATGCATTCGTGTAATTTTTTATAATTATATGTTAATAATGATCCGATTTCAATGGAAATACATAACGAACTTTATAACAAAAACGAATGAAAAAAAAGTTGTATGATATTGAGATTAATAAAATATTAATATATATATATATATATGTATATATACTACCTGGATAATGCTGCCTTTAATAAAATGTTATTTTTAATAATAAAATATTATGTTCTGTGTTTGTTAGTACCTACTAATAAGTAGGTACGAACTGAAATTGGTGCTACCAATTTGCAGATAAGTTTTTGTCTCAAAGTTCAATATTATATTAATGACGACCGTCGTGAGTTATAAAAAAACATGAATACACATACTACGAAAACACCCATGAGTGGTATACACTAAAATAATTATAATAATAAAAAAAAGTTGAGTCAATTGTATTATTTAACCGATAAGGAAGAATCTTTTTTATTCATTTATTCATAAATTCTGATTTAAAATCTAGTAACTTAATAACAAAAAATAATATTAATTTTCACAATCATGCAATAGAGAAGTAAAGATCAGAATTCGCTATAAATATACAACGTCGTAGTGGTTCATTTAAAATCATTTAGTTGAGGATGTAGGAAGACTAAAACGGATATATTGACGGGTAAAATTTACAGGGACTTTAAAAGGAATTTGTGAAAGTAATAAAGATGACTCAATTTGCCCATTAAATATTTTTAACAAAAATTTGAGATTAATAGTACGCTTGCGATTAGCTAATATGTCAAGATTAAGATAATGAAGTACTTGTATATAATTATGAGGAGGAAAATCAATCATTATACATGACTAACATGTTTTAAAAATGTATTCTGTACTCGTTCAAGCATTCTAAAATTATTCAAATATTAGGGTCCCAAACAATAGAGCCATATTCCAATATATGTCTGACAAGTGAACAATACAAGGCCCTTAAGGGAGTTACTAATTTAAATGTATCTAATATGCGCTTAATAATACATAACATTTTAAGAGCTTCGCAGCAGGTTCGCTCAGTATGTATGTCAAAGCTAAGCATAGTGTAGAAAACCAGGCCTAGATCAGAGACAGTGTTATCAATTGATTTCAAAACTGACCCACACATTGTACATTTTAATATGAGTGGGGATTTAAGATGCGTAAAGGTCATAGAATAGCATTTGGTATTATTAAATTGTAATCCTAGTTTATCAGCCCATGGAATCACTTTTATTTAGTTCATCATGAAGGACAAGGTAATCATTAAAGGATCTAATACAGTAAAATATATTTAAATCGTCTGCAAACGCTAGTCGACGGACATGCTTTACCATACAACTTTTTAAATAATACACTACTTATAAATAAAATAAAAAGCAGAAGAATAAGGTGGCTACTTTAAAGAATACCAGAAGTAATTGGAACTAAACTTGAATGAAATTACACCATGTATTTCTGTTATTACTGTTTTCTAACATCAATAAAAGAACGGAATCATGACAAAGTAGTTCATCAAAACCAGTTTCTTTTAAGACACTTAGTAATGCTTGGTAATAAACACGGTCAAAAGCTTTAGAGAATTTTTAATAGATAACATCTAATTGAAAATGTGCTTTAAACTCTTCAAATATGTCGTTACAGAATATTTCAAGTTGTCGTCGAACGACCAGAACGAAATCCATGTTGTTCTTCCATTATTATAGGATTGATAATTGGTTGGATTTTTCTAAGTATAATAGACTCGAATAACTTAGTAATATGTGAAAAAATTGATATTGGTCTATAATTAGTAACTTCAGAGGCACATCTGCTTTTCAGAATTTATGTTACAGAGCACATTTAAAAAAATAAAGGTTTTTATTCAATTTCAGTTCCTAATAGAATTTCTATTTATATACTTTTATTGTATCTACTTGAATAATAATTAATTTTAATCACAATATTATCAAAATGTTCTATATTCAAAAATAGCTTATAATAGTATATATAAATGAAAATATAACTTTATTTATTAAAACTATTTATATGCATTCAAAAAAATGAGTAATTTAACTACTTATAACATGTTTGAAAAATAATAAAAAAAAACATGCATAGTTTATGTTCTTTTCTACAAATTTGATAATAGGTAAATTTAATATAATATTAATTACAAATTCATTTTAGTAAGAATGCAATACGTAGATTTGCGACAATAAACGTGTGTGTAGCGTTCTTTTAATCAATCTAGTTATAACTTATTTAGAAAGGTACCCTGCATTTTTATATATTTTTAATCAATGATAAAAATATGGAAGATAAAAACGAAAACTTAAACTGTATCTATTAAAACAAAATAAATAAATATGATTTAATAATAATTATTAAATTATTTATTGAGAACTGAGAAGTCAAATTAACGATGGATTGGCATGGCCCATGAAGCATGTGTAGGTATGGAACAAAAAAATTAGATATGACAACTGAAGCCTTACATTTTTATTTTTTTATCTTATATAGGTGTACGGTTATATATTTAAAAGAAGAAACATTTTTTTTATATGAAATTTGAATTTATTAGAAGAAAATTTAAAATATTAATTTTTCATGTACCCGTTGTCAATTATACGGTTTCTCGTGGAACACTGACCACAGGTGTAAAACTACATATTCTCAGAATAAACAAATATATATATAATGATTACCTGTACTTCGGATAAATGAAGTCCAAGCAAAACAAAAATACACTTTACTTGACTTTTTTAACACGGCTGCAGAGTTTTGAATACCGTTGAAAAAGAAAGGGTAAAATTAATAATCACCTGAACACGGACCTCCGTTTTGGCGTATTGTCGTATTAAGTGTGAATGAATATCTATATATATACTATTACTACCTGAACGCGGCTGTACTGCACCAAAAGGTAGTGAAACTCCGTTTATCCATTTATCTTGACGTAATAATTCACAAAGTTATGCTATCACTTCCGAATGTTTATTTATGAATTTGCGATAAAAATTTACGAATCCCAAATACTGTTGTACCTCCTTTTTATTTCTAGGTTCTCGAAAATTCGTCACTGCCTTTATTTTTTCCAGGTCCATTCTTAATCCCCCAGCTGATACTATATGCCCTAAAAATTTTACTTCTTTCACAAAAAATTTAGATTTTTCTTTGTTCACTGTTATATTATGTATTTTAAACTGCTCAAAAATATTTTTTAAATGTCTTATATGTTCCTCGAAGTTGTTTGATGCTATGAATATATCATGTACATACATAAATACATACAATACCATTTGTAAACATTTTTGAAATTCTGATTCTGAAATATTTAACCCGAAATTTATTACTTTATACTGGTAATTCTTTCCTATAAAGAGAAATGCTGTAGGCTCCCGATCTTTAGGTCGAAGATATACCTGCCAATAACTAGACCGTAAATCTATTGTACTAATATATTTAATTTTTTTAAATTTTGTTAAAATTTGATCTACAGGTATTGGGCATTCCCTATCAGGTATTATACACGCGTTTAATTTCCTAGCGTCTATGTATAATCTAATACTCCCATCCTTTTTAACGACTGGAATAATTTGAATTAACCACGGAGAGAACGATGGTTCAATTATTCCCCATTCTAAAATTTGTTTAATAGTACTTTTAATAGCATTTATTTTGGACTCTGATATTGGATATGGTCTGAGAACTACTGGTTTATCTGTATTTAACCTAATTTTTCCCTCGTACTCTTTTACCAACCCGGGTCTCTCATCGAAAATTGGATTATAATATTATATTTTTATTTTTTTATATTTTTTTATGCCTACTTTACGATCTCCCTAAGAACCCTATCATAAGCCTTATTAAAGAACTTTGTCAGCAAATGGTATACCTAAACTTCCTAATACTTTCCATACATCCACTGGTACTCCATCCGGTCCTACCGCTTTCTTATTATTCATTTTTCTCACAGAACTCCACACTTCCTCTTGCCTTATTAAATCCACCATACCCAAATTCCACTCTACCCGTTCAATGCCTGTTTCGAAAATTCCCCATTTAATAATCCATCAAAATAATCTTTCCATTTCTATATCACTTCCTTTTCCTCTGTTAACACTCTCCTATCCTCATCTTTTTACACCAAAAATTTCTAAAGTCCCTGGATTGTTTTCTCTTTCCTTAGACAGCCTGTACATTTCTTTTTCCCCTTTATATTTACATTTCTTAAACTGTATTTTTTTTTTTTTTGATATTATCTCCTGTACTTCTGCCCACCACTATGTTTGCTTATCCTGTGGCATATTACCTCTACTCACGCCCATGACTTCTGCTACCTTTTCGCACATTTTGGTTATATTCCTTTCCATGTTCCACAACTCTGTCCCAATTAGCCTTCTTTTAAATACTTTTTAATTTTCACCCGTTAGTTTCCACCACTTTATCTTCGGTTCCTTCACTATATTTTTCTTTTTGTACACCCTCTTTTTCCTACACCAAATATCCATAAGCATTAACATATGTTGTGCTATCACACTTTCCCCTGGGATGACCTTACAGTCCTTACATTGTTTCAAACCCCCTCTCTTCCACATAAAATAATCGATTTGTGATTTGTGCCCTCCACTTTTATAAGTTATATAATGCTCTTCTCTCTTCCTAAAATAAGTGTTCACAATTTCCAATTCATACGCTGATGCAGAATCAAGTATTTTTTCTCCAGCCTCATTTCTTTCTCCATACCCATACCTTCCATTCTCCTGCTTTCTCCCCTTTCCACTTTGTTTCTTACACACAACAAATATTCACATTCTTCCTCTTCAAAACTTCTCCTAACTCCCTACTCCTACCTATCAATGTTCCTACATTCCACGCACTTACTTTAACTTTGAACCTATCCTGCGTACTCAAGTGTGAATCTAACCCAAAACACCTTGGTGCTTTCCCTACACTATCGACATCACGGCCGTTGGGTAGACCCGCACATGTAACTGATGGAACGGCTACCGCAGCCGCTGTCAGGCTGGTACTGGTCACTTGGTTCCTTAGGCTATCTCCACACCTAAGTACGCAATTTTTTTTTCCTCACGAACATCCGTGATGGGAAATCTGGCTTATATTATTTTTAATACTCTTCATACTTTTTAACAAGATTTATGCTGGCTGTCAACCTGATGCAACTTCAATTAGTCGACTTCTATGACAAGCATGAGGAAACTGTGGAGGTATTCTTAGCCCCCTCCACAGGGGCAATTAAATTCATATGTAAATATAGGATTAAATAGAACTACTTTTTTTTTTAATAATGAAAACGATGAGATTACAAATTATTTGAATGGTCGATACATATGTACTTCTAAACTGATATCCAACAGTTAAGCACTGGTCTGTTCATCTAGAAAATTGATACTGTATTTACTTTAATCCTAATAATCTTCTGCAAGTTATTGAAAATCCAAGAAAAACGACACTAACCGATTTTTTTGAGCGGAGCCCACATGATGATTTTGCGAAAACAGTGTTCTACTAGTTCCTTCTTATTATACCTGTGATGACAGCAGAGGCTGGTTAAGGAGGAAACGTAGAAAAGATGTTCCGGGTTGTCCAGGAATAAAAATGGATACTGCCATTGGTAGAGTTTACATGATTTACCTTAATCAAAGTGAGTGCTTCCATTTAAGATTGTTATTAAATTAAGTACAAGTTCCTACTTCATTTGAAAGCTTGAGGACCGTTTATGGGCTCATTCACGCGACTTTTAAAGCTGCCTGTTTTGCTCTTGGGCTTTTAAAAAATGACGAGCAATGGAAAAACGCTTTAGTGGATGCAACTGTTTTAGAAAGCCCTTTTTAGAAAGTTAAGAGTTAACAGTTAAAAGTTAAGAGAATTATTCGCAATAAACGTAGTTTTCTGTCAATCGTCTGAATCTCAACCTTTTTGGGAATAATTCAGAAATTATTTTTGTGATGATATTATTCATACAGAGCACAATCGATTAAATGACTTGGAATTAACTTTTTCTGATGAAATATTTAACAGAAGTTTGATTGAAATAGAAGATTAAGTTGTTTATCGGTCTCAAAAATATTAAACTGAATTTGGAATGAACTCACCTATTTGAAATGAAAATGCATCTGATCCTTTTGAATTATTGATTAGGCATTCTTACGATAATAACCAAATACAAGAATTTGTAGAAATAAATTTATCGGAATTAGTAGATGATCAAAAATATGATTTTAATGTTTTAACGGATAGCATAATGAATCATCAAGGAAGAGTATTATTTTAGGTGCTCCGGGTGGTACAGGAAAAACATTCCTATTTAATTTGTTGTTGGCTCAAATTAGATCTTCTAGGTAATGTTGCATTAGCAGTTGCTTCATCAGGTATAGCAGCGGCTTTCCTCAGTGGCGGCAGAACTTTTCACTCGACTTTCAAGTTATTTCTTTAAAAAGAATTCATTTGTCCGATTCGTAAAAGTGGCCCACTTCGTCAGGGATGAGTGTACAATGAGTCACAGAGCACATATCGAAGCAATTGATCGAACATTAAAAGATCTTAGGTGAAACAATAGGGTTATGGATGAAAACATTTGTTTTCACTGGTGATTTCGGTCAAACCTTACCAGTGATCCCTAAAGACACTCGATGTCATTAACATTTGCTTAAAATCTTTCCCTGATGGAGTAATGTTGAAAAATTTTATTTGCAAACAAACATAAGAGTTTATTTATACGAAGGGGACCATATTTTTCCGGCAGAGTTGCTGAAAATTGAGAATGAAACTTTAGAAAATTAAAATGGTAATATTTCTATCAATCATACGATTGGACGAGTGGTAAATAATGTGGAAAAGTTGATTTCTGCAGTTTATCCTGACATTTTTAATCCATCCAATAAATCTTATCAGTAGCTATGTGAAAGAGCTATTATATCTCCGAGAAATGTAACAGCAGAAGAAGTCAATGACATTATCCTTCTAAAATTCAGTGGAGACTCACGTTAATATCAATCTATCAATACAGTTACATCAACAGATGATGCTATTCATTATCCATAAGAATTTCTCAATTATCTTTCTCCTTCGGGATTTCCTCCTCATAAGCTAAAATTAATTTTTGGTCCTCCAATTACATTATTACGTAATCTCTAACCACCGAACTTATGTAATGGTTAAAGACTACAAATAAAATCTTTGCAAAATAATATTACAGAAGCCGAAATTCTTACTAGTCTAGCAAAAGAAGAAATTGCATTTATTCCAAGAATAACCAAGATTCCCACTAATATGCCGTTTTCATTCAAACGGCTTAAATTCCCTGTTAAAGTTTCATTCGTGATTACAATTAACAAAACTCAAGGTCAAATATTTAGGTATGTTGGCGTAGATGTTCGTTCAGACTTCTTTTCACATGAACAATTATATGTGGGACGTGGGTATTTTTTGAACTGGGGACCCAAATCATCTAATGACTTTGATTTCAACAGGAGATAGAATAAAAAACGTTATATACATAGAAGTTTAAAAAAATTCTTTATCAACAACAGATTAATTAGCATTTCTTTTGTATCTGTATTCATTTTTAATAAAAATTTAATATATTTATCATTAACACTGCTAGAAACATTTCAAAACGTTTTCATTAACCGTTTTTATATATTTACTTGCCGATCACATTAAAATTGGAATAAAAATTCTACTTATCATCATCTGAAGGCAAATTAAACAATCATTCAAATGCTTTGGCAAAGCTGTGACGGATCGGCTAGTATTTAATACAATAACAAACAAATGATTTATTCACTTTTTTTTATACCTATACGCCAAAATCATCTACGCCCAAACATCTGGTTACGAAAATAATGAGATATAATTATATGATATCTATAAATTACACTTATTTGTGTTCCTTAATTATTATGAAAATTTAACTTTTAAGTGTACTGTAAATAAAAATTTTATTGAATTATGTTAAGTAATAAGATTTAATTTCAACTTAACATATTTTTGATTATATTGACTTTTAAATAATGATTTACTTTTAATGACAAGTCAGTAAAGTTAATTTTGAAATAAGTGATACATTTTAATTTTATGTTGTGTCTAATGTCAAAATTGTTGAATATAAATAAAGTGGATTTTTTCGTTTTGAATAATTCTTATATATAAGAATTATTTATTTTCAAAAAATATAAATAAAACAAGAATTACCTATACATTATATTATAAATATACCTATACATATAATAATCACCTCGTAATATAAATTGTAGAATATATTAGATTTTACACAAATAAACAATATTTATGTAGGTACTAATTTGCAATGAGTAACTTCCATTGTTAAAATTTTGAAGTAAATAGTAGTTACCTACCAATCAAATATTCTTATGAACACATTTATTGTTAATTTCAATAATAATTATTTTAAATATATTTTTATATTTTCAATATTATGCTAATGATTTTTAAAAATTTTATAATGCTCAAAGTTAAAAAAATAATAATAATATTGCCATAAAAATAATAGATAATTCATTATACTTGTATATCTTAAATTTTATATTTTATATTAGCATGTACAAAAAAAAAATACATAATTTAAGTTAAAAAGTTATTTTTCAACTTAACTTAATTGTTAAGAATAAAAATAACTATTAACTTTAAATTTTGACTACTTTTTTTTATTAACCTAACTTAACTGAGTCAAAAAAAAAATCATTAAATTGCCCAGCATTGTTATAATATTATGTGTACCATGTGTTGTTGTGTAGTGTATTACGATTCCTGCGACTTCGATGGTCATTGATGATTTATCCATGTACTTGATCACGTTTATTATGATGGCTTTTTTTTTTTGCTCAGCCTTACGGCTGTTGTATTCAATTATGTTTATGCTTTCCGAACGAAATAATTGCCAGATGATGTACGCAACGTTTTGGTTGTTGTACGATTGTTTACTACTTCCGATTGTGGTGTTGTCAATGTTTGTGTTAGCAGGCCGCTGGCATTTGATGGAAACCACCAAAGGAATACTTGAAAAATTAAATGAGCAGAAATTCTCGACCAGTATGTTGACCATTACCTGGGTACACGATCATGCGTTAGCATTGGCATCGATATGTTTGGCAATGGCGATATTCCGGTTGTACCGGTGGGAAATGAATTCGCTGTCCATGAACTATGCCAAGTGGACGTTTCACCATTCTGGATACAACATAATCGTAGTGTTAATATATGTTTTAATAGGATCATATGGCATGTTGAAAAATATGAACATCCTTCTGTATATAAACATCATTGTGAATGGACGGCAACTCCCGGACATACTTGTAAATGAATCATTTTTTGTACAAGAGTTGGTATTCCGTATTATGATATATTGTTTAACTATCGGGCCTTTACTCAAGCTCTATATAGTCTCAAAAATGTATATGCCAAAATAATCACATTACCTCAATATTTAGCGGTATAACATTTGTCATATTATATTTTGATATGCTCACATACAGCACTTATTACGCCTAATGTAGGCATATGATTTATTTGTTAACCCCGTGATTTAAATAATAAAGCGGGTATTTATTATTTTCTATATAACTAATAGTAACTAATTTATATTTTGTCGTGCACTTAGGTATTTTAAATATGTATATAAAGCTATTAAAACAATTAAAAACACTTTATTTTTATTTGTTGCATTTATAGCTATTTTAAAATCAGTTATAATATTGATATGTTTAATATATGTAATTTTGATAACCATAGTTTTCTTCATAATCATTTTAGATAAAAAAAACCTTTTTTCTTATCAGTTATTATTTTTAAAATATGAATAATTATATCTTTTAACTGATATAACTATAACTAGTTCATAATATATAATAAAAAATTACAACGCCTCACGAGTTCAATATATACTTTATATATTTGCTATCGAATTTTTTTGCCAATTTTACGCCGCCATTACATTATTAAAAAAGGAATTTAAACTATATTTGTTCATTATCAAAATTATTATACTAATTAACAGTAGTAGTTGTATTCGATAACAGAAGTAGTGGGTGTAGCGCAGTAGTAGTTTTTATTACATTAGTTATTAAGTAGAATATTATAAATAAAGAAAAAATTATTAGAGGGTTGGAAAGTAGGACAATAATAGAGTGCCCCTGTTTAAAGGTGAACTGCTCAGTTCCAATTATGATTCTCTAGTTGAGTAAACAATGAAATTTCCAAAAGTTTGACCCTAGTGTTGAGCAAGGAGATTGGTCGATGGTTGGTAAGAATAAGACTGGTTTTTCCATGTTTTTGTATTAAAATTAGCTTAGTAGATTTCTTAGGCTTCGGAAAGGGTTCGAATCTAAGGCAGCAGTTAAAAATTTTTGTAAGATGGAGGGTGGTCCTTCTTGGAGTGTGACGGTGGGTGGTGTCAAATCGCTGGTTTTGTTTTTTGAAATCCAGGTACATAGGATTGTAGTCGGAGAATAGGTCACTGAGGTCTGGGATGGAGTAATTCAGGTTGGGTATCTTGAGAAGAATAATTTCAAGTACGTTTGGGTTGTGCCAGGTGCGTCAGGTGCTGTCATTGAATAATTGTGATTATCCATGTGAGTAAGAAGAGTCCTTTCAGCGGGAATTGAGGTTAGGCTGTTCCACGCAGGGCTTTTTGTAATAAGATCACCGGTTAGGACTGTATTTACTCTGGGGTGTCTAACAATTTATCAAGATTTCAGGTTAATAAAGTTAAAGCTGGGCTCTTGTAAAGGAACTGATCCTCAGTTCGTGGACGTTGAATTCAATATGAATAATGGTGATTTCGATAGATAAGGTTGAGATTTGGTTGGGGGTATAGGTAAGAGACCGATAGACCAAGATAGCTATGCCTCCGCGATTTGTGTCTTCTGTGGAAGATTTATCGGTACGATAAGTATGAAAATTTGGCAGGTTGAAAGATTTTCTTGAGATTATTAGACAGGTGAAGTAGCTCATAGCGTTTTTTATCAATGTTAGAATTTAATGAGCTCTTATTTAAGTAGGTTATGATCGTTGTTAGGTGTTTTATTCAAGTTGTTTGCTGCTGAAGAATAGAAAGCTGTGTTGGTAGAAGATGGTTGAGATAGTAGAGATGTAGGCGGAGAAAATAGAGCTGAGTTAGGTTAAGAGATTACGCCCGGTTTTCGTGACTGCGAGAAACGAGCCATTTCGGAAAATAAGGCCGGGCATATTGAGTAGTTGGCTGTGTTTGCCATCATAGATGCAACATATGGGGGGTTATTCTAGGATCTTTTTTAAATCCTATGAAGGGTGATGCTCGCCAAATTTTACCCACCTCGCTGCGTGATTAAAGTGAGCGGAGGAGTGACCGAAATTTTGACAGACATGATATTGAGAAGGGCATGTGGTTTTATATACTTTGATTCTGATTTTGATAAAGAATAAAGCCTGGATTTGAAAAATGTCTTTATTCGGAGGATTGTTTGGTGAGGTTACCATAAACATAGGTATGTCCCGCCATTTCTATCAAATTTTCGAACGTGGGTAGCTGGGAAACCTTGATAAATGAGTTCGCCTTTTACG
Organism: Pemphigus obesinymphae; assembly: GCA_025469235.1. Lineage (NCBI taxonomy): Eukaryota > Metazoa > Arthropoda > Insecta > Hemiptera > Aphididae > Pemphigus > Pemphigus obesinymphae. Next base: position 21,535 of record JAIPRL010003254.1, on the reverse strand, counting down.
GCCTGCTTCGAGAATGAGCTCGGAATACCGTATAAAAGGACTTTCAGAAATCTCCCCTTTAGTAAGAAGAAAGCATGAAATATATTTGTTCTCATAGAAGGCTTGTTGTGATCCACGGAAGGTGGATACTAAATCAGAAATCAGTTTAGTTTTTCCGTTTGTGAATTTCACAGTTATTACGTCATCAGGAATTTTCTGCAGCATTGTTTTTGCCGAGAGTTTCCACTGGTCGACAAAGAAAATAATCGGGGGGATGAGTCATAGTTTTTATTAAAGACGGAGGTGGGGAAGTTTTGCAACTAGATGGGAGTTGGAAGTTGGACTTGGTATCAATGATTTCTAACTCGTTGTCGGAGGTGAAGGAAGCTTGATCTGAATTGTTTGACAAGGATGATGTTGAGATGGGAATTTGGATTAGGTTGAGAAGTAGCTAACAAGGTGGATGAGACATTGAATAGTTTTTTCTGTTTTTTTGGACTAATATCGGATGGTAAAGTTGAATGTTTAGTATCGAATATCGGTAGTGGTTTTAGATTGGGGTGGGTGACTGGGCGCAGGACCAACTTGCCTTTTCTGCCCATTTTTTGAGCAATGGTGGTGGGGAAGGGAGGGACAGAAAGGTATTTTGCCTATTGCATGTTATTGTGGAGGGTTTTGCGGAGAGCAGTCGGATGACCACGTGATTTAGCCCGGGTGGGTTTCGCTACGGCTGTGCCTGCACTACTTATGGAAGCCAGGGGCCTTCTGTAAAAAATTAAGTTCACAGGTAGGCTGTACACCGTACATACTGTTTACGACGAAAATGTTTGCGAAGACGTGAACACGAAGACGAGCAACGCACGTGTTGTCGGGTTAATGGTTGGACGTGGAAATAGATAGGTAATTTTCCATTGATGTTACTGGTATTTATACCCATTCCATCCGGTATGGTATATCAAATTTTGGTTGAACGCATATACAAATAATTGTCCACGAAAAACAAGTTTTTTGTGAGGTGGTCCCATGATGAAATATTGTTTTTCATTGTCATTTTTCTTTTTTTCTCTTAAAGAACCGCCAGTTTGCGGTTACCGTGGCCGCTGGTCTAGGGCTGTTGTTGTTTCTGGACTGCGGTTACCAAATGAATAGAAAAGGTAAAAAAAAATACCTTTAAAATATTAAAAACGGAATTAAAATGGTTTTTATAGAGTATTTTTTATACCTGTTTTAAACATATTTTTTTTATTTTTAATCAATTTTTAAAATATGTAATTTTAAACTAATTTTTTAGTAAAAGTTTATAATAGTTGATGACTTTGGATAGAAATTTCGGTAATCCAATATCTATAAAACATAATAGGTATAATATTATACTATTTATTTATTTATTCGTATGGCGTTTAGAAAATTATAAAAAAAAAAAGAAGAAAAATATAAAATTTAATACATAATTAAGGTAGAGCAGTAAAGACGTTAGAATGCCGATTGTAAATCATAAATTATAAATAGCATAAATCATAGATTGATATCTAAATTCTGTAACCATTCGACAGCGTTTAGAGTTGCGTTTGCAAAGTCCTCGAGTGATCCGTTGAATTTACGATTTGTGCACTCGCTTATAATGTGTGATATAGTGGACATTATGAGATTATGTGGACCACAGTCGCACTCTGGTACTAAGGTTAGACCCCATTTGTGCATCAGATATCCACATTTTCCGTGTCCAGTCCGGATTCGATTAAGGGCGGCCCAATCCTTACGTGGTAATTGGTATCCTGAGATTTGATAACTGTCGATTTTGTAATAGTTTTGCGGATCCAATTGCGATGCTACTCAATCCTCTCGCCACGCGTTTAGGATGTTAAAGTTAGACATTTCGAGTTCTATGGCGGTTCTCCAAGGCAGTTTCCCTGATTTGAGCCTTTGTGTATCTATGAGAGTGTTGCCGTACGAATGAATAGGTAGTGAGGGATCAGAATTACATTTCCTTCGTAATTTAAGAAGTGATTGTTTGCGACGTAGGGCGGGTGGGGCAATATTGCATAGTACCGGTAGCCATTGAACTGGGGTCGATTTAATTGTTCCCGAAATCGTGCGCATGCTGTGATTGAGCTGTGAATCGACCCACTTCGCATGTGTGCTGTTTATCTAGACGGGAGCGCAATATTCCGCTACAGAGTACACAAGTTCAATAATGGAGGTCCTCAGTGTTGAGGAGTCAGCTCCCCAGTCGAACCCACTAGTTTCTGTATTATATTATTACGAGTGTTTATTTTTGCCGCGATGTTAGCTAAGTGTGTTTTGTAGGTGAGTGACTGGTTCAACTTCATCCCTAAGTACTTTGGGGTTGGATTGTGGTTCACATTATGTCCACTAAAAGTGATTGTTGGTGCGTAATTAGCTATTTTATTATTGAGATGAAACGCGGATGTCTCCGTTTTCCTGGGATTAGGCCTTAGTCTCCATTGTTTAAAGAATGAATCCAGAGCTTGGAGGTTGGAGTTTAGTGTCAGTTCACATTTGTTGAATTCGGTTTCTTGGCACGTTATACAAATGTCATCAGCGTAGATAAATTTTTTGGAAACTGTATACGGTATGTCATGGGTATAGAAGTTGAAAAGTAGGGGTGCCAAAACAGAGCCCTGAGGTAGGCCATTGTTGAGAATACGTTTGCTGCTTTTAAGTTCGTTATTATGGACTTCGAATGACCGATTACTTAACATGTTGTTCAGTAGATTTGTTAGAGACTTACACGGGATGATTCGAAGGAATTTAAGGATGAGTCCTTCTCGCCACACAGTGTCGTAGGCCGCAGTTTAAGTCTATGAAGACAGCGATTGTTTTCTTTGACATTTCTAGACCTGCTTCTATATGTGTAGTGAGAGCCAACACTTGATCATAGCAGCTACGATTCGGCCTGAATCCAGCTTGTTCCACTGGTACAATGCTATTAATGACTGGCATTATGCGGTTATATATAAGTCTCTCAAGTAATATATAGCATACACTTAGTAAGGCAATAGGCCTATATCTTGAAACCTCTCCATCTGATTTACCTGGTTTAAGGATGCTTATCACTCTGGTTTGCTTAAAGCGAATTGGAAGGGATCCTGTTAATAAGATGTTATTGCAGAATGTCTTTAACCAGAGTCTGACTTTAATCCCACAGTTTTTGATAAATTTTGGAAATATATCGTCTGTGCCTGCAGATTTTCCACTTTTATGCTAGCTATAGCAGTATTAATTTCTTCGATGTTGAAGTCACGATCCAATTCTGATCTTTGTTCTGCTTCTTTTTTAAGAGTTTTCAGTTCCTTTTTTACTCGAGAGCTAAATATCTTATCCGGTGGCGCCCTCGAGAGTTGGACTATCTGATTAGCAATCAAGTTGTGATTTATGGTTGTGGATTTCTTGAGGGTTGTGTTCGTGTTAACGTCGAGTTTTCGTAATAGTGACCACGCTTTCCTACTAGAAAATTTGAAATCCAGATTTTCAACTGTGTGAACCCATCGCTCCTTACGTGCTGAGCGAAGTGATTGAAAAAGTTTTTTGGATGTCTCCTTATCTGGAGTCCTTTGAAATTCATTAAATAGTTAAGTTGATTCCTTGTTCCAACACGGTATGTATTCCTTACAAAACCCCCTTGGTATGTGCTTCTTTGCCGTTGCGATGAGGAAGCCAATAAAACGTTCATAATTTTTACAATCCGCAGGGATCCAACGATTATCGTCGTCTAGTTGTTGGCTTTACGAAAGTTCCATCTGGGCTTTGGTATAGAAGGTATGATTGGAATCTGTAATCCTATATTTAAAATGACCGGTCTATGTTGACTGTGGGGGAATGCATTGAGGATATATCTTTTAGAACTCAAAGGGATGCCTTCTGGGTCTTTTGTTACGAAGCATAAGTCAGGGTTATATCCTTTATTCCATCTACCAGAGTGGAACATGCCTTTATCTTTTGCATCATACAGTAAGTAGTATTTATTTAAGGAGGCCCATTCGTAGATATATTTACCGTTCAGGTCATTGTTCGTGTATTCCCACATTTGGTGATGACTGTTAAAGTCCCCCATGAAGACTGCAGGATTGTGAAGTAAGGATGGGAAATTGATGGGCCAGCTTGTGGTAGGTGGTTTATATATATTTTGTATAGTGATTCCTCCAGCCTCAATTGTTACTAGCGAAACATTATTTGCCTCCACCACGTTAATTAATTTCCAGTTTTTGATGTTGTTCTTTACGTATGTTGCAGTCCCGTACCTGCGATCGTATGTTGCTGCTGCGAGTTTGAATCCTGTTATAAGTCCACGTGTTAGTAATTAACTTTCGTTCGCTGTATGAGTTTCTTGTAACAATAGAATATCAATCTTATGTATGTGGTTCAATCTTGATAGGTAATCCGATTTATCTTTACTTATCCCTTCAATATTAAGTTGAAGGATGTGGAGCTGAGGGCCCATATCCCGAGTTCGAGAGTCCTGAAAAGGACTGTTTTCTGAGGGTTCCTCGTTAAGTTGAGAGGAGTCCATGCCGGGAGATGATTTAAGAATCACAGTTCGGCAGCCAGGTGGGTGTTAGAGCTTTAGCAGTCTAAGCAGAGCTTAGCCGTTGGCCGGGGTATACTACGTGGAAGCGCTCTAACGGGGACACACCCCATATTATACTATAATATTTTGTATTACCACAAAATATTACTTATAGAATACTATTCTGTGTATTTATTAATAAGGTATTGGCTTTTTTTCTATTTGATATGGGTGCAAAATATAAGAAATCTAAATTGTAATATAATTGAATTTATAATCGAAATTTCAAGTATATTTAGTATTCTATATATTTACAATATAATATGTATATGGTATTAAGGCAATATTTTTGTGGTACAATAATAAAGTATCTATATTACCTATATACTTTAACGAGCATGTCGTCTGTTGTGAAAGAATTGCTAATGAAATAATAAGCGCATCAATGAAAATAATGTAAGTACCACTACAGCCATCGCTGCAATGTGCGGACTTGGTAACAAATACGTATGTAACATTTCACCATCACCGCTCCTGTGTACGTGGACCATGACGTTATTAGATCACCATGCAAAATCCAATAATCTAACTTACGCTACCTTACGCCTTAAAGAAATTTTACTTCAAAATGGTTATTTACTAAGAATTTTACTATCGCTGAGTTGTATATATATCAAAGTACTCATTCACCCGTTGAGTGATAAACACGTACCTATTGTGCGTTCATTATATGCGTTTTTTTTAATATATTTATTACAGTTATAGTTTTTTCTTTTATTATTATGGAAGATGTCAATTTATCGGAGAAATTAGATAAAATCATTAAATCTATTAATGAAATTAAATCGACTCAAATTAAATTAATTGCCTCTGTAAATTCATTTCGAGAAGATAAAAACTACTTGATAAAAAATTCGTCGATATTGATGGTAAGCTTGATGGTATTACTAAACAGTTTGATGAAATTCTAGCTAACAATATCTTACTTAATACTAAAATTGAACATTTGGAATCAAAAGTATCTCAGCTTAAAGTGGGTAGTACTTATTCAACTTCGTTAAATCAGGAACAAATTTTTGCAGAAATTTCTGATCGTCAGGCTAGAAGCCGCAATATAATTCTTTTCAATATACCTAAAACTCCTACTCAACTTAACTTTGATGATAAAAATTTTACTTCTAATTTATTTAAGAAAATTGATGTTTACATTTAACCTATTAATATTGTGCGCTTAGGTAAAATTTCAAATAAATGTTAGCCTATTCGCGCCACACTACCCAACCAGCATGATTTTTTTGATGTTTTAAAAAATAAACGTAAATTCAATAATTTGGTTGATTACAAACTCATTAGTATATCAACTGATAGAACAATTCAACAACTAAATCACCTTAAAAGTGTAATTGATGAGTTAAATGCTAGAAAAACTGCTGGGGAAACTGATATATTCATCAAATACGTTAATAATTTGCTCATCATCTCAAAAAACTAATAAAATCAAATGTTTTTTTAAAACAATTATATTTATACTATCAGAATGTCCGAGGTATAAATACTAAACTTGATGTTTTTACCCGTAATGTTGCTTTGGTGGATTATGACATAATTGTTTTATCAGAAACTTGGTTACGTCATGAGGTCAACGACTGTGAACTCGGTTTCTTTCCTAACTATACTATTTTCCGATGTGACAGATGCAGTGTTTTCAAGAATGATATTAAAGGAGGTGGTGTTCTAATTGCCATCAAAAATCATTATCATTTCAGTCAAATTCCTATCCATAAAAACGACATTTAGCAATTATTTGTTAAACTATCGATTGGGCCAACATTATTTATAATTGGTGTTGTGTATTTTCAACCTCACTCTAGTTTAAATGTTTATAATAAACATACTGATATAATAAATAATTTATTATGTCAATATGGGGATCCCATAATTATATTATTGGGAGATTATAATTTACCTGTATATATTATATATATTACTATAATTATAATTCAATGGTCCTTAATTGGCGACGATGTGGTTTGTAATTTTGGTAAAATCGAATCTGGTGTTTTAGCTAATTTTTCTTTTCTTAATTTAAAACAATTTAATACAATAAAAAATAACAAAAATTCAATTTTGGATTTAATCCTATCTAATTCTGATGATGTTTACGTTTCACATGAACAATCTACCCCGGTTCCAATTGATTACTTATATCCATCCATCTCTGCTAATTGAAGTTCCTATCTATGAAAATATTAAACTTTTGCATTATAATGATACTGTATATAATTATATAAATTGTGATTGCAATATTATAAGGTCATAATTAGCCAATATTAATTGGGATCTCGCGTTTAATGGTTTACACATTAACGATGCAATTAATGTCTTTTATTATAATTTTTTTTTAAATTATTGATAGTTGCTGTAAGAAAAAAACATATTTTATTGGTAAACATCCGATATGGTTTAGTTTGAATTTGAGAAACTTAATTTATAAAAAAAAAAAATAGCTCATATGATATTCAAACAAACCCCTTCAAAAATAAATTTTAACACTTTTTCTAATTTACTTGCTCAATGTAAATCACAATCAAAATTAGATTATATTAATTATATTTTTAAAATTCCATATTCTATAAACTCTAATCCTAAATTATTTTGGAACTTCTTTAATCAAAAAAAAAATCAAGCTCATATTTTCCAAACACTATGTCATATAATAATAGTCAAATAAGTGGTGGTAAAGATATTGTAAATTGTTTCGCTAGTTATTTTCCAGTGTCTATGATAATCATTTAACTATACCAACTCCACCAAACCATTCATCGTCCACTGTCTCAAATCAATTAGTTGAAGTTAATTTAAATTCATGTATACTTAGCATTATTGATGTTCTGAATGGATTTGATATTATTACTAATAAAATAAATTCCGGGCCAGACATGTTATCAAATCGTTTTTTTACGGAATGCAAATTTGTTTTAGCTGTTCCTTTATTATACTTATTTAATGTATCCCTTTCAACAGGTTGTTTTCCTTCTGATTGGAAAATTAGCTATTTTACACCAATCAAAAAAGGAAATGATTTAACTATTATTACTAATTATCAGCCAATTTCCCTGATTTCAATTATTCCTAAAATATTTGAATATATTATATCCAAACAAATTTATCCGTTACTTTCACCACTAATAAATGATGATCAACATGGATTTTTAAAGGGAAAATCAACTACGACAAATGTATTAATCTTTCATAAATTTATACTGGATGCTTTTACTTCGGGATATCAAGTAGACGTAATTTACACTGATTTTTCAAAATCCTTCGATAAAGTTTGTCATACCCTTCTCTATAATAAACTTCATAATATTGGAATTCGTGATCCTTTTTTATTATGGTTGACTTCATATGTCACTAACAGAAAACAGATTGTCAAATTGAAAAATTTTTTGTCAGATCCTTTTAATATAACATCTGGTGTACCACAGGGCTCCTATTTAGCTCCATTGCTATTTTTATTATTCATTAATGATTTAAATTTTATACATTCTCGGAAACTACTCTTTGCTGATGATCTGAAATTATTTCGAATAATAAAATCAACCTCAGACTCTATCTTATTACAAAATGACTTAAACTCTTGATCGATTTGGTGTAAAAAAAATAATTTATTGTTAAATATTGATAAGTGCAAGATAATGTCATTTTCTAGGTCTTGTTCTCCAGTTCTTCATAATTATTTTTTAGATAATATTTTGCTTCATCGGGTGATTGAAAATCTTGATTTAGGAGTTACGTATAGTTCCAATCTATCCTTCAACAAACATTATTTAAATATTTCTAAAAAATTCGAAAAAAGTTCTAAAAAATCGATTCTAGGATTCATTTGTAGAACATGTAAAGATTTTATTAATCCTTTTACCTTTAAAATATTATATTTTTTGCTAGTACGCTCTATTCTTGAATATAATTCGATAGTCTGGTCGCTATCTGAAAATACTCGTATTCAATTCCTTGATTCAATTCAAAATCGTTTCCTTCGTTTTATATCATACAAATGTGATATTTCTCGTGAACCCCATTCGCCATACAAGCCATTATTAAATACATTTAATATGAGTAATCTTGCTAACAGAAGAAATATAAGTGATTTAACGTTCCTATATAAATTGATTAATGGTTATATTTTCAGCTCGGAATTACTCAATTATTTAAATTTTTATGTCCCTCAATGCTATACTAGATTTACTAATACTTTTTATATACAATCACAGAAAACCAATTATTTAAAAATTCTCCTGTAAATAGAATCATGAGGTTAGCTAATAATATTTTAATAAGTCATTAAAATCGCGTTGTTGCTGGTCGGTAAGGTCTATATTATTTTCTTTAACTTTTATAGGTTGATCATTGTTTTCAACACATGATGACTTATTTATTTTTATCTGCTGGTCCTGTTTAATATTATTATATATTAATTTATTTTCAATCATTAAATCATTTATTTCTATTTTAATTTGATGTTTTTCAAAATCTAATACAGTGTTATTGGTAGACAAAAATTCTGCTTCCAGTATAATATTTTCGTTAAGACCCTCCACTATTATTAATACTGTTTGTATTTCAGAATTTGTAATGAAAATTTTACATAAGATTTGTTGTTTTATTTTACTTAGTTTTTTCGCTACCGCACTATAAACATTTACCGCCGTAACTGGTAATGTTGGTATTTTAGGATTAATTTTCAATATTTCGTTATATAACACATCTGACATACATGAAATTTCACTATCAGAATCTATAAGACATTGTATTTCTTTATTTTCAATAATGATTGTTATATATGGACATGGTTTATCTTTGTATTTAGATTCTATGTTATTAAAACTATTTTCATTAATTAGATCATCTCCGGTTATTAGTTGTGAAAACGAACAGATTTTGTTGATAATGTGAGGGGTTTTGGTACCTAATGTGTTATCATTACCTAGGTCCCCTTTATCTAGTTTTTTGTATTTTGATATTCTTCGCTAATTGTACCCTCCCCGTAGGTATTCTCCTCCTCTAGTCTCATTTGTTTTACTTCGTAATCATTAGTACTTAGTTTTTTTTTATGTTCATAACGTGTATTATTTTTATTATATTGTGAATTATTAGGTTTCCTATCATTATTGCCGTTACCCCACCATTCCCGGTTTATACCCGCATTTCTATTATGTACATATGGTTTATTTCGGTAAAACGTGTTATTTGGGTTAGACTTATCCTCTTTATACTTATTTATATTTTGATCGTTATTGTAATTATTATTATATGCATTTTCCCTTCCTAATAAATTGGTGGCTTCCATAAAACTTTTGAGAGGCATGCTTACCAAAATGGCTTGAATATAACCAGGGAAAAGTTTAGCAATTATATTAATTATTTCGCTTTCGTTTAACTCGAGAAAATCTAAGTATTTAACTTTTTGAAACCAACTTCCAAAATATTCCCTATACGATTTTATTCCACTTACTCTGTTTGCCTTTGAAAATTGACTCCACTCGTTCAGTTGGATATCTCTTGACCAAAATTCCTCGAGAAACCAGACCTTAAAACTCTCATAATCGTTGCATAAGTAATTTACGATACTGTACCAATTTTATGCATTTTGTTTTAAGCTCTCCTCTACTATCAATAACTTATCTTCTTCGTATATTGATTTCCTCTGGAAATATTTTTCTAGTTTCCGCAAATATATTTTAGGATGCAAATCTCTATTATTCCCGTAAAACTTCGGATAATTAATTTATACATTCGGTGATGTTACCTTTTCCTTAACTGTTGTATTCCTATTGCTTTTTACTTCGATTTCAATCTTCTCATACCTTTCTTTTAATTCACTGAATTTTTCACTGCATTCCTCTTCTTTTTTCTTCATAATACCATCATACTTTTTGCTAATGTTATGTTCAAAAGATTTCAACAATTTAAGAATAAAAATATTAATTTATAATTCTAATCCTTATTTCTTAATCTCGGTTTTTATTTGAGCTTGCAAGGTCGGGCGCCAAATGAAACCTTACCTTTTTATTTTTTATCTTATATAGGTGTACGGTTTTATATTTAAAAGAAGAAACAAATTTTTTTATATGAAATTTGAATTTATTAGAAGAAAACTTTAAATATTAATTTTTCATGTACCCGTTGTCAATTATACGGTTTCCCGTGGAACACTGACCACAGGTGTAAGACTCCACATTCCCAGAATAAACAAATATATATATATAATGATTACCTGTACCTCGTGTAATTGAAGTCCAAGCGAAACAAAAACACACTTTACTTTACTTTTTTAACACGGCTGCAGAGTTTTGAAACACCGTTGAAAAAGAAAGGGTAAAATTAATAATCACCTGTACACGGACCTCCGTTTTGGCGTATTGTCGTATTAAGGGTGAATGAATATCTATATATATGTATACTATTACTACCTGAACGCGGCTGTACTACACCAAAAGGTAGTGAAATGCCGCTGGATCAGTTAATATATATATATTTATTCGCCGAGTGGGAACAAAGGTGGTTTTTAGCTTGAATTTTACCTATACTTATCATCGGTTGGCCTCGTTTAATATGATGAGTGTAAAATTCAAGCTTAACGAATATTAGTATTAATATTTATTTAAAACCTTTTAAACTATAAAAACTGATGTACGCTGTTTACATAATGACAATTATTTAATTTGCTATATTTATATATACATTGGATATTTTATTAAAATTATTAAAGATTTTGCGCAAGGTAGGGCGTCGGCAGACATCCCAGGATCTGAGCGCCATCTGTTGTGCACCGCATGTCCGATACTGCAACCGGAAAAGTTATATTCAGGTATCTGTGACGTTACACCACACAAAAAAATGATTTCCCCTCATAAAGTAATACATATTTAGAGACACATAAATATTCTTGCAATTCTATGCAACTTTAAGACTAAACTTATGGGCTCTCTTATAAGTAAATGTATTGAGGACTACATAGCTATGTTATACACAGTAATGTTTATGTAGTATCTACATCGTGATGATTATGTAGTACCTATATAGTAAAGCTCTGCACGGTCCGAAGTTTTCACTTTTACCGGACCGATAATTTAAAATTAGAACCTAACCATAACCAATAAAATACTAATGTAGCCCAAACCGACCTAGTCGGACTAAAATATTTTAAAACGAAACCGTACGAAATCAAAATTAAAAAATTGAAATTGGAAAGAGACTGGACCCACTCAAATTAAATTTCGGTCAGTCTCATTTAATGACCAGTTCTCTCAGCCATATGTTGGGGGAATACCTTGATTTCTACGTGGTTTTATAGCAAACAATTTTTAATTTTAATCATGAAAGTACCTATATTTCTGGATTTATAAACTATCATTGATTATTATTATTATATATATATATATTATCAATGGTATACTAGGAGTATGTTCTAAGTACATAAAAATAATACGTATTATGGTAATACATATAGGTAGGGCCGTTCAATGTGAGTACTTGATAATAAAATTATACAATACTAGTAGAATAGATTCGGCAAACGCGCGTGTATTAAATACCTACACAATATCATAGGGATTCCCCTATCACGAATATTCAAATTTTATGATGACACTGATGAACATTAATTTATATATTTGGACATACCTATCTAATAAAAACAACAATACACAATGCAGTATAATGTAAATTATATAAATGCCTAGATCTTTGATAAATTTATATTTTAACAGTTTACACATAAATTATAAATTTTTATACACAAAATAATGTAGAAACGATATTAGACTGAACCAAAATTTTTGAATTTGAGACTGACTATGACCGAGCTTCACAATAAATAGTTAAATAATAATAATAATTAGTAACTAGACCGAATCGAATTTTTTTCTTAAATAACCGAACTCAAACTGAACTAAACCAGTGATGTTTTTTTTTCATATGGAAACCGTGGTCCTGGATGAGAACTAGGTTATAAATCATATTTAAACGGTCTGGTCGAAAAAAATTTTGTTTATAAACGAAAATATAGTTGAGAGTGGGGCGAGTTGAATTAAAAACGATAGTTTCAAAATGTTTAGAGAGGTAAGTACTGAGTAGTAATGAATTACATGTTTCTAAAAAGAGAAGTCAAAATCAGTAAGTTTAAGTGGACTTTTTTACATCGGTTTTAACTGTAATTCATTTATTTCTCCATTTTCAAAATCACTTAGAAAATATCTCTGTATTTTTCAATGTCCCTGTAATTTTCACTCAAGGAAAATTATGAACTCTCGAATATTTCGAATATTCTATTTTTTCCCGAGTTTCTATCGGTCAGCGGCATATTTACGGGGGATTTCGGATCCCCCATTGCTTAAAATTTTTATTTTTTGTTTTAGAAATTTATAGTAAATTGAAAATGTTAGCCATAGGGGAGGGTATAATATAAATTCATAAAAATAATATGCACATGATATATAAAAATAAAATGGCACAAGCCCAAAGGCAGATCTATATATATATATATAAATAGTTTGTACAAATGCTCTGTGACCAACCATATGACCACAAAATCTTTTTGACATTTTCACTATATTTTTATGAATATATTTTATAAATTATATAAAATTCATATTGCAATAAATGTACATTATTTTAAATTATTTTTAATAATAGATTATATATACATATTTTTAAGTATTAATATATTTTTCCCCAATTTTTAAAATAATATTTAATTTTTCAATTTAAATTTGGCCATTAATTTTATATATTTCAAAGTATATGACAGAAAGATCTGTGATATCTAATATTTTTTACACCTATAACATTATTTCTGCTTAAATACTTTAAATATTCCTTCTATTTTACGTAGAACCATTACATAGTGGTCTAAGGCGTTGGTTTTCAGACTCATGTTAATAATAACACTAATATAAAATTAATAGATAGAAACTCGAGAATATAGACTTGGGTAGTTTTTAGAATATTAAATACCTACATGTGAAACCTGTCTTGGATAAAACGTCATAGATACATTTATTTTTAGATTATTATTGAGTATTAATTTCCATCTAATTCATTAATATACACTGATGCGGGGTGTTTTGATACTACCGCCTCGTATGAATAATAAACACGTTGATAGTCGGTTAAAGATATAATCGTTTTTATTAAACACGTCAATAATTATTTATATAAACGTTTAGGCATGCATTCTATTTACAATATATATAAGCAGACGGGGGATGCGTCGGTAGGGTAAAAAGTACAATTTGTTCCCTAGAGCGTTCCCTGGTACCTAACAACCACAGCGCAAATACGCGGGTTTCCAAAGCCTAGTCCCAGTGTTATGGATTGGATTAGGAAATTTACACCTCCAAATAGAGGGTATAAGATACACCCAGATAGACCTACGTGAAGCTAGCACTACAAAGTTAGCACAACTTAAAAAAATCATTCCAACAAACTCTACTCGGACTTGTTGGACATTGTTGGACAATTGTTGGAATTTGTTGGAAAGTATTTTAAAAGTTATTCGGATCTAAAGTTTGTAGTGCCAGGTTCATGCCTAGCACTACATGTAAGATATAAACTTTCTTTAGACACATAAAAACTTTCTTAAACAGCTATCGAACATTGTTGGACAATTGTTGGAATTTGTTGGAAAGTATTTTAAAAGTTATTCGGATCTAAAGTTTGTAGTGCCAGGTTCATGCTCAGCACTACATTGAAACGATATTATACATTTTAACCGCGCAGAAATATTAATTTAGACTTACTGAACATTGTTGGACATTTGTTGGAAAATGTTGGACGATATTTAACAAGTTATTCAAGTTTAAAGTTTGTAGCTAACATTCAGGTATACGCATTAGAAGTTGAATATTTTTCAAAATTAAATGTTTGGACATCAAACAACTTCAGAATATGGTCCAACAAACTTACTTTCACACTTTAAAAGCATCAGAAAGTGTCTAACAAGTCTAATTACAATTATATTTTGGAATATTACTCCAGCACTACATATATCCTATTATACAGGTATAAACATTAATAATTGAATACTTATCAAAATTTAATGTTTGGACATCAAACAACTTCAGAATATGGTCCAACAAACTTACTTTCACACTTTAAAAGCATCAGAAAGTGTCTAACAAGTCTAATTACGATTATATTTTGGAATATTACTCCAGCACTACATTTTTTTTCTATTAATCGATATGGTAATATATATTAAAATTAGTATTTTTTTTAAAATAAATGTGTACTTTTAAAAACTTTTAAATATGGTTCAAATTGTTTTTTTATTTTAATTTTATTCTTTTGTAAATAACATAGCATGGGGTTTGATTTCTATATTTGATTTACAGCGATTAACACGTAAATCAAGGTCATCATGTTTCTCCCAATTACCGTGTACTCTTCTGCAATACGTTACATAGTGTGCTAAACTTTGTCTTACTCCTTCAATGAATGCTACCACTGCTACAAATCTGTATCTGTAATTGTTTTATTTATTTTATTTTATGTATAACGTATATTACATTTTTTATTTTGTAGTAGGTATATTAATATATTTAAAACTTACTTCTCTCCACCAATTTGTATGTATAATGGTATGTCTTCTAACTTATACTTTTGATCATAACTTTGATGTATTATTGTATCTAACCAGATGTGTTTATTTAGGGTTTTCGTTATAATTATTGTGCCATTGCATCCATCATGATAGCATTTTCTACTATATGATTCAAGTGGTCCTGGTTTCATGTTGTCTATAGCACTTTGAATATTTTCAATTCCTCCTATAAATAAATTTGAGTTCATATATTATTTAGTTAAATGTTTAAAAAATATATATAACATGTTATTTATTTTTATTTAAAGTTTAAAATTTTTTTATAGTTATTGCAATTATTATTATTATTATTTTTTTTTTTTTGCATACCTGTTGTTATCTCTTTAAGATTTATGGGAACAAATATCCGTGGAATTAATGTTTGTCTTGCTTCAATGTCACACGTCTGGTATTCCCATATACTTGGTTCGTCTTTCATCAATATTTCCAATAAGTTGGTCACATTAAACCGACAATCTAACTCCATTAATCCACACATTAACTGGCATTTCCGCCCTGATGATACCAGTATTGTTGTTCTTTTTTGGTAGAGTTTTGAATTAGCTCCATTGTTGACCAGATATTTCGCAAGTTGTAATACTAGATTATTTGAATTATTAACATATTCCAAATATGTCAATGAATCAATAAATCCAGTCGCTATTGCTTGGAGTATAGAATCAAATGGGCACGTATTAAGGACCTTGTACATTATTATCTTTTTTCCTTCTTTAATGGGTGATGGTTTTAAACAGTTTCCGTTTCGTATGTTGTCGATTGTATGTTTAGACTTCGATTGAAATTTTGATCTTATTTCTGGATGGTCAACTAGATATAATGATTTTCTTTTTTTTGGTGATTGTGCCTTGTTTCTCCAATTTTCTTTTTCAATAAGTTCCATAGTTTTAATATCATTTTCTTCCACGTAGATATTATTATTTTCTGATTCATCCGAGGCATTCATTATCTCCTCTATATTACTATTCTCATCACTGTCGTTATAATTTAAATTGTCTATATCTTTAAATATATTTTTGTTTTTTGTATTATAATCGTCACTCACTTTCATCTCTTTTTCTACACATTCAAATAATTGATCTTCTTCATTTTTATCTAATTCTGTTTTTCCTCTGTTTTTTGTCATTATATCTATATTCAATTTATGTTCTTCGATTTCTGCTTCATCTGTATCTTCATTTTTCCAACTATTATTTTTTACCATATCATCATCACTTACTTCTGTTATTACACGTTTAAATATTTTTATCTTATGTTCATCAAAATACTTATTCTTCCTTTCAACTTTAGTATTAATATCATTTTTCAAGAGGTTCTCTTTTTTATTTTCTATTTGAATATCGTTTTTATTTGTTAAACTTTTTACAATTTTCATAGAACCACTAATGGCTCTAATATGTGTAACTACAAATTTATCAACTCGTAATCTTGGTTTTCTTTTATCAATAATAGTCGATTTTAGATCTGAAAAATATCCCTCTATTCTAGATGAGGATCCAATTTTATTTGGACATTTAAAATCCTTTACCATTACTGCAGACCACAAAGGAAATTCTTTACAGATATTTACTAAGGGTTTTATTAATTCTTGACAATAATATGGATTTAGTCTATTTCCAGTAACTGAAGATTCTTGTTTAGCATCATATTCAATCATATTCAACCATGTGTCAATAGGTGAACCTTTCTTAACATTCACCAAATTGTCTTCGGGGTCGAAATAAAAAACGTCTTCTTCTTGTATACCTTTATAATATTCTCCAGCAGAACGATCAGTTATATCAGTACCTGAGATTAAATTCTCTAAAAATATTCTTGAAGTTTCAGAAGGTGTATTTTCATTTATATTATCATGACCATCTGTTTCAGCCATAGCCAAAATTAAAATATTTCGTATAATGCAATCAAAATGTTCAAAACTTTCAGACCTTATAAGCAAACCCACTGAACGCATATAAAAATCTTTTATTTGCCTTCTTCCTTTTAAACATTTCCAGTTGCACACCATGTGCACCAAGTGTGCTACATCAATACGAATATAAGACATAGGTAAGTTGGTGGTATTTTTCATGAGATACGAAAAACAAGCTTCTGAATAGTCCTTTAGTGACATTTGATTACAAAAAGCTCTTGTTATGGCCCCTAGTAGTGCTTTAGAATAGTCAGAGATGCATTCATCAGGAGGTTTCATCCCTGATGAGACCCAATTCGCCAACCAATAATAAATACTTAAAGTATCATGTTTTTCTGATAACTGCTGTGCTATTGGTATCGTTTGAGTTTCATGTGTAGTTACCATTTAGTAAAGGAAAATATGACCAGAAGATATTTTATTAGATGTTCTTTCAATGGGTAATATCAAAGATCCAGTTGCATCGATTGACATTGTTACCCATTTTTGTCTTCGGAGGACTTTATATATATGACTCTGTGTTGCTAACCAGTAGTGTGCAAAAAATTTGTCAGAACTTATAGTGTGTATATTTCCGTAGTGCTCAGAACTATGTTTCAAGTCAATTAATGACAATATAGGATCAGATCCATATGTTCCTAAATCACCATCTACAACATCTTGTTTGCATTTTCTTAAAACATCTTTGTTATACAAAGTTGGTGGCTGATTATCTCCATATTCCATCCATTCATCTGCAAAGTTTCTTTGCCACTGAGTAGCACCAATATGCTGCACATTTTCACCAATTATTTGTCGTTTAGGATAGCGCAACATTCGTTTTTTATTTTCTGTATGTTCAATATTTTTCGTATCAGGAGCAATAAAATTTATAATAACATCATTTTCTGGGATAGGTTCGTCCTCAATATCCCCAAAAAATGCTGATTTACAGTCTGTGCAGTTCCCACTGAATGTAACAAAATCTCCTCTATTCGAATGAGATATGTGATGTTTTTTAATAACAAAAGTGCATGGTAATTTATGCTGTTCCCAAAATGTGTCTAAAAATAAATCAGTCCATCCCGTTTGTAATCGCCAGTACTTTCGGGGCCCCATTCGAGTTTGATATATTTTTTCAACTGGCTGTACTTTTTGGTATGAATTATATTTAATTAAGACTTTGTACAATTTAGTTGAAGTACGATCCCGGTTTTTTTTTGTTGTTTTGATCTCTACACAAAAAAAACATATTTTGCGAAATAACTACGTGGGTAAAGATATAGTATTCGATTTGAATGCAATGATTACATTCAATAAAAAAACGATTCTGAGCGGAGCTTTGGTGTAATTATCAGTAATATAACTATATTCAATATTGACGTATTATGTACAACATCGTAAAAAGTCTTAAAATAACTATAAGATAAATTCTTGTGATTCGAATTTAAAAAATTTTTGTACGTAATTAAAACATAATACGTCTGACATTGTATGAAATTGTCAGGTCTTAAAACCGAAAATTAACCCTTTTATGAATTAATTATCTCAAAATTTAAAAATTTCTATGAATAGGCTAAAATTAAAATTGAACCTAAAAATTGTTTTGTAGTTATATAGTATAAAAATACAATTTTATTGAAAATTTCAGGACAATAGAATGATTATTTTCGAAATGATGGAGAAATAACTATATGCGATATTGACGAAATCCCGTTTTTAGCGGATTTCGTAATTTTTTGGTAGTTTTTCGCGCCGCATTAAAAAACTATTGAAAAAATCGAAAATTGACCTCTTTAATATACGATTTCGATCAAATTTTCTAAAAGAAAAAGTGCATAACGTAGAAATTGGACCACTCCATCTGGTCGAAAATCTGTACACAGAAAAGAAAAAGAAAAAAAAAAGTAAAAAAGATCATTGTAAAACCAATACACATTCCTCGCCTCGCTCGCTCAGAATCTAAAAGTACCATTGAATAACATTTTTATAAAACAATACAAGACGTAATCATATTTTAAATACAGTATGACCAACATTTTGTGCAACAACCAGACATATCCGGTCCACCCCGCAACCTCACCATAGTCGAACACCGGCACTCTAGCATACAGAGCGTCAATATTTATTGACTATTTGTATACACTATGTTCAAGTGATGACGTGAATAAAACACGACCATAATCAATTTTATTATCAAAACAAATATAATTGATAATAATAACATCAAAACAACCAATATATTACTGAAAACTGTGTACTGTGTATACCGTGTTATTTGGGGTCACGTTGTATAATACCTACCTGCGCGTGGCGGACGAGTTTTCGTCCGAAATTTGTGTACACTCTTAACTTGCCCGGAGTATATACAAATATTACTAGAAATATATCCGTAGTTTATACCAATTATACACGAAATATATTCCTGTCTTACACGAAAAGTAAATGAAATATTTTCCTAAAATTTGTTATAAAATATACGTGTTTTATACGGGAAATATACGTACTCTTTATACGTTCTTTATACGAAGAATATACGTAAAATAGCGCTCGTTTGACCCAAATGTCTACGTAAAATAATCATTTTTATACTTATACCTTCGTATAATATACGTAAATTTGGTAACATGAACACGTATATTACACGTTGATAATACGAATATTTGTTTACTGGATAGAATGATTATTTTCGAAATTATAGAGAAATAACGATATTTGTATTGACGTAGGTATCTCGTAAAAAATATTAATATGGCTATAAAAAGAATTCTTGTTGTCCGATTTTCAAAATTTTTTGTACCTACATAATTTAAGAAAAATACTTCTGACTTTGTATTAAATTTTCAGGTCTTAAAACCGAAAATTAACCCTTTTATGAATTAATTCGATTGTCTCAATAGTTTTTAAACACGACTGGAAAAACCACCCAAAAATTACGAAAAACTGCTAAAAACGGGATTTTGTCAATATCGCATATAGTTATTCCTCCATATATATATAATTTGATTTTATGTTGACATCAGAATTTAAATCTGATAAACTAAAATATATTGAATTACGTTATGAAAAAAATTACTTACGTGGTAACTGAGGTATCTTGGTATAAACTTCTGTTTTAGCATAACATCCTTGTGATGGTTTTGATTCAGTTTCCAATTCATCAGCCACCTCTTTACCCAAAACAGTTTGACGTAAAACTGATAATATATCATATCTATTGTTTTTTATAATTGTATATAAATAATCAGAACTAATATTTTTACATCCCATATTCCTGAAAAAATTAATTCCAATTAGTTAAATATCAAATATTAATTATTGATTAATAATAATTCATTAATGTTATGTTACTTACTTGTTTAGTTCATCAGCAATATCTTTATATAAGACAGAAGACCATGGAGGAATTTCACCATTTTTGCCAATAAAATTATATTTTAATGACAATTTAATTATTTCTTCTTTACGTTCTTTTACAGACATGTTGATGGTAATAAGAAACGAAACGAAATGATAGAAAAAATTATAAAATTTAAATGTGATCAATACTGGATATATGAAAACTTCAATACAAACTGCCCGCAGTTTTATATTTAGAAAACAAAATTAATTTATAATATATCCACATACCACCAGTATAATATTATAATGGTCAAAAATATATAGTTATGCAGGCATATTATACAGGATAAATACGAAATATGAACAAAATCGTCGTCGCTGCACGCGTCTTAAAATTAATAATATTAAAAGCACTCAGATTTTGGTCTTCGTTGTTTTTCTTTTTCGTCCTAGATGACGTGACCTATTTAAATTAATTGTTTTCAGGGGTGAACATAGAAAAAAAAGTGGGGGGGGGGATTTGAAAAACGAAAAATGTTCATAAATAGCATACTTTATTACTAAAAATGTAATCAGACATATTTTGCTTAAATTATATAAAAACAATTTTGAAAACCGGAATTTATATTATAACCATTTTAAGACAATTTACGAAATTGTATAAATCATACGTCAATAACGCACATAAATATTTTTCATAATTTTTATTAATGTTAATACCTGAATAATAGGATATATGTAGTGCTGGAGTAATATTCCGAAATATAATCGTAATTAGACTTGTTAGACACTTTCTGATGCTTTTAAAGTATAAAGGTAAGTTTGTTGGACCATATTCAAAAGTTGTTGGAAGTCCAAACATTAAATTTTGAAAAGTATTCAATTATTAATGTATATACCTGTATAATAGGATATATGTAGTGCTGAAGTAATAATTCGTAATAAAAATGAAATTAACCTTGTTAGATACTTTCTGATGTTTTTAAAGTGTGAAAGTAAGTTTGTTGGACCATATTCCAAAGTTGTTGGAAGTTCACCTTTTAAATTTAAAGAAATATTAATTTTAATATATATTACCATATCGATTAATAGAAAAAAATGTAGTGCTGGAGTAATATTCCAAAATATAATC
>JAIPRL010003253.1:0-48848 GCA_025469235.1 Pemphigus obesinymphae | reverse complement strand
CTCCTCTTTCCCATGCTTAACAAGAAAAGCCCTCTCTCCGTCAGAACCAAGCTCTACATTTTCAAAGCCTACATGCGCCCCATTCTAACATACGCCTCCCCCGCATGGGCTTCTAATATTTCCAACTTAAACTGGTCCCCCATAGAAGCCGTCCAAAATAAAACTCTCCGCCAGATCACCGACCTCCCATTTTTCGTTAGCAATCTCTCCATCAGAAAGTCCACCAACATCCCGCCCATTCGCGAATTCTCTAATGCCACCTCCACCAAACTCCAACTCTCGATCACTTCGTCCTACTTTCCACACATCAAATCAATCTCAACCCGTCCCGGCCTACTCAACGGCCGCAAAAGAAACCGTCCTCTTAATTTCTAAAATTCAAACACCATAAATTCGCCCCCTCATCACGTCACAACTCCCTAAAACATCCAATCCTCAGGAAGAAGCTCAAGCTTGAGACAGAGTACCCCCCCACAAAGCAAGTAAAGCAGTGGTGTAGTCGTAAATAATGTTTTGGGTATACGCTTCAATTTTTCAATATAATTTATAAATTTACATAAATACCTACTTTTATTGTGTATTGAAAAATTTTAATTTTTCTTAATTTAAAAAAAAAAAATTAGTGTTCTCTTATTATTATTTAACATCTCTAACGAGTTTACATGTATCGGGGGATGCACACTAGAGATTTTAGCGTGTAACGCGGCAGCGTTAATTAATTAACAAGACAAGAAAATTAGAACATTGATTAAAAAAAAAAAAAAAAAAAAAAACCGGTGAAAATAGTAAACAGTTTAAACGGAACCGTTTTAAAAGCTCTATATAGTGAATTCGCTTTTACTAGATTTTCAAGGTTGAATTTTGTTATGTATATCGAAACGTATCAAACCGTAGTGTAAGAAAAAAAAAATACGTAGGTAACGCTCGTTATAATTTCGTGACGTCATGGATTTAAAGCGTATAAATCTATAGGTACGACTGGATGATACTTATTTATACTTTTTTTTTAAATTTATTAAAAAATACAGTAAAATAATTACTGATTATTTATTTGACTAAAGTAAATTTAATAAAAAATTCGTTTATTTTCTTTCCCATACGTACATTAGTATATACCCTCCACTATACCACTGCAGTGAGTTACTGGTATATGAGAAAGAAAAATGTCCGAGAAGGGGAATCGACTACTCACAACTCCCCCGTCTCAGCAATTATTAGTGTTTGTGGCTAAATATGATATATAATTACGATCGGGTATTTGTGTTACAATACGAGGTAACTATTTTATCCTATATCAAATAACCATATATTACAATATTACGTATATATTCCGTTTTATATACGAATGCCCTTCTGTTGGTCCTCAGGATATAGGTAGTCTATACTGTCTATATAATCGAAGTCTTATCGCATAAAATACTGTGATATATTTTACAAAGATATAAGACGTATACTTATGCCAGAAGAGAGAATAAAATGTTTCATTACAGGGGTCATTTAAGATTAGCGTAACAAGGAATTTATAGGTATATGGCCATAGAGAAAGAAATCTAAAATAGGAACAAAACGTGCATAATCGGGAACAAAATGTCTCATATAGGAACAAAAAGTCCAAGTGTGATATTTTGTTCCTTTCATGCACAATTTGTTCCTTTTTGTTTTATTTTTTTTCGAGAAGGCACAAATTATCCGAGAAAAAGGAACAAAATGTGCGCGGACAACGAAAAATTCCAAATTCCCATGTTAGGAAGGTACCTACTATATATATATATATATATATGATATATACTGGATGTAGTCTAAATATTTTTATACTATAGTTTACTTTTGAAGCCGAAACGTCATATCGGCATTGCTTTTCTTTATTTTATATAAACACTATACTTACCCAACCGGATAACCGAAATCTAATTATTTTCAAAATGTATCGAAAATTTTACCAAAATGTATTTTGAGACGGCCCATTATATTTGTCCATATTGCATATTAACTATTATTATACTCGAATTTTAAACAATTTTATTGACTTATTTCAACTTGTTAAGCAATAACTAATAATAATTAATAGCCACCCATATTACCTAATTTCATTGACTCGTTATTTACCATCGTAGGTACCTACTTTTTTACATTTAACCAAATGATCATTTTTATATATATATATATTTTTTTTTGGTTTTATATTTATGGTCACCATAGGTTAGATATAAAATGTTCGAAGTCTGAAATATCTCATTTAGAAATATTTCACTCTATGATGAAATATTTCAC
Source organism: Pemphigus obesinymphae (assembly GCA_025469235.1). Classification (NCBI taxonomy): domain Eukaryota; kingdom Metazoa; phylum Arthropoda; class Insecta; order Hemiptera; family Aphididae; genus Pemphigus; species Pemphigus obesinymphae. The sequence continues at coordinate 46,577 of JAIPRL010003253.1, read as the reverse complement.
AAAATCGTGAAATTTATTGTTTTGTAATAACTAATAACTAATAAGTTTCTACAGTTTATTTTGTCATAATTCATAGGTAAGTGATAATACACTATTACTCTAGTAAAAAATAATAGAGAGTCGAAAGTAGTGTCAAAATATTCCCCTTAATTTATATATAGGTATATAGTATAGGTATAATTCTATTAATTAATATAATTATTTAATATGTAAATATATTATAATTAATTATAGTTAAATTATTGAAAAACATATATGTATACATATTAGTTGATTTTTTGTATTATATTCATGGAAATTTAAAGAAGCAGGAGCGACATACGGTAAGCAAGAGTATAAAACTTCTAAGCGTCATAGGGCCGCTCAGGGCAACTTGCAAATTGCGAGAATGGACTTGCAAATTCTTGCAAATTAAGGGGAATATTTTAAACTTAGTTATATTACTACTTAGCACTAAAGATTCAAGATTTTACTGATATTACCTTTATCTATAACTATTTTTAGCGCTGAAAGAACGTTTTTAAAACTGTAAATTATAAATAAAACTATGGTAGTAAAGTAAAACTATGTAGTATTGATGTCTTAGATCAAAAGTCTAGAAAAGTTGATATAGTTTTGTAGATTTATTAATAATATTAAAAATTTATTTAAATATGCAATGATTCAATGTATATTCTATTGTAATGAAAGAAGAACATAACCTCTACGGTTCATTTTGTAATTAATTATTTTATGCCCCCTCCATAGAAAAATCCTGAGAACGCCACTGATTCATACAAACATACATACACACATACATACATGCATACATACATACATACTTTTTAAAGGAAAATTTTAAAGGGAATTTTAAACTGGTGTAATATGCAGCTAGAGCCTGTATAATTCATAATTTTTTTTATCATAAATCCGAAATTTGTAACTTAAATATTGATCGGTTATCATATTATATACATTTGTAATATATACTATATAGTACTTTATTATATCTATTAATATTAATTGTAACTTAATCTTTTAAATATTGTATTATCTGCATATATCAATTAAAATACTATTATTGATATATGAGAATACAATTAAAAAATGAGTAAAAATTAAGTTACAAATTCTGGATTTGTGGTTTCAAAAAATTACGAATTGTATTATTTTACTTTATAATTATTCGTAACGTGTTTTTTGAGAACGAATTTTTAGTTTATAGTTAAAGTTTCTAGGGAAAGTGATTTTCAATATGTCCTGAAACATTTGTTTCATCGTCCTTCGGCCATCAGTAGGGCCGTCCCGAAGAAAGATTTTATTTTATTATTATTATTATTTTTTTTTTTTGGGGGGGGGAATGTGAAAAATAATATAATATTTCTCTTCAAAACTAAAAATAAAATAGGCAAAAAAAATGTAATCAACTACTTTTTACCCTTTTTGCCAACTAAAAATTCTAATAATTTATAGTTTGTAGTACCTATAGTAGTTTGCTGCATAATTTTCCGACAAAATTAAAAAACTTCGTTCAAAACGTGAATAAGCAAAAAAAAAAACCATCGACTTTTTTTACTATTTGCCAGCTGAACTTTCCTCCCCCCCCCTCGGGACGGCCATGGTCATTGGACAGAATAGTGTATTATAATTATTTAAGATTTGAAAGCAAAGATAATTCGTTGCATTTGGAAAACGATTTTGAGTCGAAGTTTAAAATCCGTTACCACGACAACTTTATTTATTATTTTTCCATTTATAATAAGTTGTTGTTATAACCAACAAATTTTCTATTAAAAAAGCTTTGTACTTCAAAACTCGTATTGGACTTCTTAATCTATCCTCAAAAGTAGTGTATACAGATATAAGAAATTACATCATTGTAAAAGTAATGCATTCCTCGCTTTGCTTAGAATCTAAAACATTTTTCATTACGCACTGAATTAAGAATTCAAAAACACTTCATATTATAGTAATGCTTAGAATCTAAGGCCTAAAATTATATTAACGAGATATTTCATGATTTGACTACATTTTCTCATGGCCTATATGGTCATTTCTGTTCTCGGACATTTTAACCGAACACCTATTCATTTAATTATTGACGTGCGAACGTGTTAAGAGGACGTCGTACACCCAATTTTTATGAAATTTTGAGAAAAATGAATATCCAACAATTTTAATATATTTATAAATATATTTTAAAAGTAATTAAAATATAGTCTTGCGTCAATATCATTTTTTTATTGTTGTGTAGTTGCAATATTTGTTAAAAAAAAAAAAAAACATTTTTATGCATTTTTCGTTTTTAACAACTTGAGAATATCGTAAAAAGATAAAATAAATAAATAAAAAAAAAATTATCTATCTACCCACGCGTAGCCGATTTTCGATATGCGCATTCTTACAGGTTTTATGAGTTGTTATAAAAAAAAAATCAATTTCTTCGATTTTTTTCAATAACTATATAAATGTTAAGAAAACGAATAGGTAGGTGTATATATGGAAAAAAAGCTATACCTACGTAGGTACGCTACAGATAATATTATTAGCCAAGGCTGGGCAAGTTAACGATATTTTTTAACTCGTTAAGTTAAGTTAATTGAAAATAATATAAGCTAAGTTAAGTTAAAAGTTACTCGTATATTTTTTAACGTTAAAAGTTAACTTTGAAAAAAAAAAGTAACTTAACTTAGTTAAAAGTTAAAATTTCCTAATTAGGAAAAAAAAGTCGATATACCTACCTATTATTAAGGTAAAAATGGATGGTTATTCTTTACGCTCGAAAAAACTACTCGGGACTTTTTCTGCCTGAAAAAGTGTATACATGTCAAAATAAAAATACAACACGTCATTTTAAAACCCGCATGCATAAATAAGAAATCAGAAAATAACTTCTAACTGCCAAGATAGGTACCTACATTATTGTTCGATTCACAGCAATGTAGTGTAAAATAAGAAGTACCTACTACTTCAATATATTTTCTATACTGGATGGACTGGATAAATACTAGCCTCCATGTAGTTAAAAAGACCGATATTCGTGAACATGGATTATTATTATAGGTACTTACTAAAATTGCGTATTAGTACCTACCAAAAAGTAAAATCCCATTAAAAAATTTGCATTGTTCTTCGAGCAAAATTTAACTTAATTTAGATACTTTTGTATAAAGTTGACTTGAAGTTAACACGTTAATTTTAATAAAAAAAAAAAAGTAACTTATTAAGTTAAAAGTTAATCTGAAAAAAAAAGTAACGCGTTATAAGTAACTTAATTAAAATGAACTTAACTTTTTAACTTTTAACTCGTTATAATGCCCAGCCTTGTTATTATAGCTACCTATATACAATTCGTTTTTCGTTTAGCGTGTTTAACCCGCAACATGTTTGTAAGTCGTTAAAAATGAAGAATGTCATTGCAAGTTTATCATTGAAAAGTACAACGTCCTCTTGGGGGGGGGGGAACATAAACTAACGAATTATAAATATTTTTACAGGTATACGCACTATTGTTATAATATACAATAGGTACACGTACAAAGCCAGCCGGAGCACCGCTAAAAACCCGTCTGACGAATGTTATTGTTGTTGACTTACACACATATATATATATACACTGTGTGCATTATACAGCGTGTTGCCGATCGGTGGCCGATCGCTCGATCGTGATTCGCTGGACACCCGTTGGACATGTCTCCGAGATGGCGGCACATTACAAAATATACTACAAAAAGACCACCAACACCGTACGGACGCATAGGACGTGTATGGTATATAACACGCGATACTCGTCGGCGTCGCGTATTGTGTTTTATCGTCGTCTCCGCCGAAGACCGTCCAACCGTTCCAATCGGCCGCCGCGGCCGGTCGTCTACAGCGCGCCCGCCCGGCGAATCGTATAATCGTATATTATTACACGCGCTCGCCGCCGGTCACCGGGTAGTGTGTGCACGATAACGGCACAGTCATGTTGCCGCCGATCGTCGTCGTTGGTGGCGTTTTTCTTTCGGTACTCTCGTCCGTCGATCCGTCGCCGCCGACTCGGGTGAGTGTGTGTTACACATTATAATGATAAATATTATCGAATCCCGAGCGAGACGCTGTACGTCGCGAAATAAAAAAAAATTTTTTTTTTAAATTTAATTTCGACTGTTTATATTATAGTGTACCTACTCACGTATACCTCTATATTACGGGTGCGTACGGACGTATTACCGCGGTTACCGTGAAAATTCTATTCGAGTAGGAGGTATATTTACGCGATATTATTATCGTGTCTGACCTACACCGTGTACCTATATAATATAATGACGTGTCTGCAGGACGAGGGCTCCTCTTGGAATCCCAAAATTTTCAGAAATTTCATTTCGAAATTTTAGCACCCCTACCGGAAATTTCTAGTATAGCTGGTGTCTGCATAACATTATAGGCCATTTACACCACCCGCACCGGAATTACATTTCTGTAGATATTAGCATTCAACTGAGATGGAGAAGTCTCTGAACTATGAACTATAGATACCTAAATAAATAAGTATTAATATAAGATCTCTTATTTTCATCGAGTAACCAAGTATAGTTTATTATGTTGATTGAAATATTGCAAAGACGTCCAGCCTCTATGATCGCCGGCCCCTTTAAAAATGTGGTCAGGCCGTGGCCTGACCTAAACATAGGACTCGGCGCCACTGTACTTACCTATATATGTAGTGTAACCGAGTTCGGTTTCTATCTAGTAACTACCTATATATGTATAGGTACATAATATATATATATATATATATACCGAATTCCTACGCGAAATGTCTGTTGAACGATAAAAAATTATACGGAATATAGATTAATTTGCTCGCAAATTTCAAACGTCGTGATTTTTGTGATATTATATGTACAATTCATTCGCGGATTTTTTTTTCCTCTCATATTTATGTAGGTATACTTACGATTTTAATCGTTTTACATCGTTTTTAATATGACAAAAAGGTACTGCAACGATAAACCGATCATATATATATATATAGATATATATTTCAAACAAATACTGATTTCCTTCGTAACGTAACATTGTAATAGGGTACTCGGGTACTTTTTATTTATTGCATTATTGCAGTTAGTTCAAATATTTTATGAAGTGTAAAGTTTTATTTTTTTTTTTTCGTCAAGAATTTCTGACTCTTGTATACTTTGGTTTTTATCGTAAAAAATAGTCTCAATATTATCGTACCTACAGCTTTTACTCCTTATAAAACGTAAAACATATTATAAATGGGTAGGTACCTGTTTATTTCCACTATAAATTATTTCAATAAAATTGTTTTTAAATGGTTGGCTGAACTACTGCACTATCTGAGGTATATATAACTACCGTATTTTGTTACGTAAAATATACATACCTATAATCATGTTATTTAATAAAGTTTTTATCAATTCCACCACTGCTACTGTAAAGTATAAACTGTTAAATATATATAGGTATATTAAAATCGGTTATTAATATTAAATTATATATGCAAAATATTAATAATAATTTAGAAAATGCATTTTTTCATTACAAAAAAAACATTGTACAAAACCGTTTATTTTACGAAAATACGGATAAAATCGTTAAGATTATACATATTTTTATATAATAATGTTTGTATAATATGTATGTATATGTATTAAGTATATTGTATAATATAGTCCGCTATAGTCTCGTAAAAAATACTTTAAAAAGTATATTTAAATATACCTACTAGTACTATACCTATTGTATTTGCATAAAAAGTTGTGTTTAAATACTTTCTAAATATTTCTAAAAAAAGTATTTAAAATATAAAAAAATTAAATAAGTTTAAATTTAAACAAATCTATACTTAATATTTGTAATAATATACATAATTATTTTTATGCTATATTTACATAATTACATACACATATACTTTTACTTTTATTAATTTTATTGTACCTACATGGAACGCTAATCCTATATAAATACATAAATCTAATAATTTTTTGATTGCTTATCTTAAGTTTTTTTTAGAATTTAATATGAATTTGAATACTGCCCTCCTACCATCCCTCTCATCCTTCTCACCCGTCCCGTCTTATATCCCGTATATATTATCCCCTTCCCTATTACCATCCTACAATCCAGGTATATATTAGTTAAGATGGCATGGTGATTAAGATGTTTAAATATGGATAAAATAAAAGTAAATCATATTCCATTACATTGACTCCTTTTTAATATTTTTAATTTTATTTAGTATTCTTAATTGGGGAGCTTTGTACCAGTTGTACCACATATATTTTTTATGAAAACTAAGAAAAAAAAAATGGATTTTTATAACCTATTGTAGTCAATGAACTATAACTATACGGTCTAGATAATATAAATAATATGTAAGAAAACACAAAAACATCGGGGCTTGAAAATATATAAAGTTTTTAAAAAGTCAATTTATTTTTATAATTTTTTTTTTTTAGTTTACTCAATTAATTTAGAATGGTTTGAGAGGCTATAATAGCAGAAAATATCCAGAAGATTTGAATTTCAGATTGGTTTAATTTTTTTTTATGGTGCCTGCAGCAAATTTTAAAATTTGTTATTTTGAGAAAATAACAATAAATGTTTAAATACGATAAATAATGTTAGAATATTACATTAAATTAATATTGTAAATATCTAAAATAGAACAGTATAGAAATATCATTGAATATCTCTTGATGAACCTTAGTAATATATAGTGGTAACATTTTTTTTACGTTTTCACGTTCAAAATTGCTTGACGTTCATGTACATGCATCATATTTTATGTAACTAAATTGTTGAAGCTTCACCTTTCGGGTATAGGCACGTTAAATTTTATTTTAAACGGTACTAGTATAATGTGTGTATTTTGGTAGTATTTTTGGCAGCAAAATAAAATTATGATTTTTAGATTTCTAAACTGGGTGCCCACTTATAATTCTGGCATATAGATTAGTTAAAACACCTTATATAAATAATTTGAAAAATTATAGACATATAGACATAATATATTATTTGTATTCACTAAAATACATTTATCATTGATCACAATAAGTGTTGTACAATAATTGGATATTGAATAATACACAATTTCAGTTTAGGTATATAAGTTATAACTGCGAATTTCATAAATTAAAACATTTTCTATTTAGAAATACACAAAATGTGTCCAAACGCACGTTAAAATTAGCACTGAATTTTTTATTACAAAAATCTTCTAAAATATATATTTTTGATACTAACTATTTTTATATATTTTTTATTATTTTAATATTTAATATATTATATTCTAAGCAGAGCTTATAGAAGCTTGTAGAAACTAGTAAATAATTTTGTTTATATTTTATAATTTTTTTGTGAACAACTTTTCGAGAAGAACACTTGATCTAATCTTTATGCATTTACCCATTTTTTGGTAACAAATGTGATGAAGAATGTAATTTAGGAAATTATTTTCGACTTTATCGATAAAAGCGTAAGGCGAAAAATTGGAAAAGTCGAAAAAAAGACCTTTTAAAATTTCCAATTAGATTAAATTTGCTACTGAAAAACAGGTAGGTACAAAACATATACTGATTTGGATCAAGTCTTCTGATCAAAAAGTGGATTACAGAAAAAAAGAAAATAATAAATAATAACAATAATTGTAAAACTTCTAGCGTTCTCTCTTCGCTCGAAACCTAAAAGGCTAAAAATTCGGAAAGATAGTAAAAAATGGGTTATTTCCTCGTAATTGTGAAAAAATTTATCTAGAAATTTTCAATTTTCACAAAGTACATATTTTACCATTATATATGATTATTACATTATATATGTCAAAAAATAATTTTCAATTGATCTCGTGTTAGTATAATTTTTATTTAGGTATTATTTTTTATTATTTTTTTATACTATTTTATTTACCTAATATATATTTCTTTCGTATTTTTCATTTTATTAACTTAAAAATAGCGTAGAAAAATGAAACAAAAAAAATAAATAATAAAAACCATTATCCATACATTATATAGCACTTTATATAGCCGTTTTTAAATATGTGTGTGTCTATAAACATGTTTTATAAGTTGTTAAAAAATCACACATTTAAATTTTATTATAAGCCTTTAAAAAAAAATAATTATAGTACATTGAAAAACGGATATGTTGGATACTAGATTATGTTGTCATTTATAATTTGTTTTTTTTTTTTTTTTTGTTTTGTTTTTCTAAGATGTTTTTCTAAATATTATTACGAGTTTTTCATTGACAAATTTGTTTACATCGCGGACATCTATACTTGAGAAACCAATGTTGTTAACATTGCAGATTGGATGCAATACGAAACGAAATCAACGAATATATTTTGTGTAGGCATAGGTATACGATATAACGATAATATTTAGGTACTTATACCTATGATAAGAACACGATATCCAAGTTTAATGTATTGGTACTTATGTAAAATTAATAGTTACGTATAATACCTATATTGATAACTTGACTAAAATAAATTTCATTGGTGACGATTAATACATTTTAGTACATTTTTTTAATCCCGATCTGGATAAATGGTGGGTCACCCGCGGTAAGTTGTCGTCTTTCCTTGCTATTTTATGCAAGACGGTAACAAATTGAGTGGCGCGGAATGATACCGTTAAGTTGGTATCATATTATTTTTAAGTACCACACCTATTATATAGATATACGTGTTTACTCGTATGTATACATAAGGTACGTGCCTATATCGTATACCTATAATTATTTTCTTGAATCAGTTTGTTATATATTTTTGTACAAACAAATCGTACTATATGTCTATATTATTAGGTATAATTTACATTCGAATTACTATTTATTTGTGCTATATTATAGGACATCGCGATCCCGTGTATTTTGTCCTGCAGGACATCACGAAACCTATAGCACAGTCCTCTATCACTATCATTTGGTAAACCTACGATAAAACACGTGTTACCTACGTCATATCCGTGGGCCTAAATTGATTTTAAGTAGGTACGTCATCGATTTACTGTTTTGTTTTTACAACTACCATACCTATGTATTACTACCTTACATATTATATACCAATAGCTCCGATTTTTATAGTTAAAAAATATACAATTATACATGTATACCTTATGCGTGTATTGTGTATATATGAAATAAAAAATATACCTATAGAGGTATATTTTACATTTAATTTATAAAAATATAATAATTTAGTTTTCATAAAAACAATTGATAAATCAATATCTTATGTGTTTAAGAGCTTATAATACATTTATCAATAAATAAGTAGTCTTCACTTATAAGTATTATCATTATGTATGTAACCGCGAAAATTATAGGTAGGTATATACGTGGAGGACGCTAGGTTATACCTGCATTTTATGTCTGCGTCTATACCAAATTGCCAATTTGCAATATAGCAAAATTATACAACGCATAATTGAAATTATGACGTTTTGGTTAACTTTAGAGCTTAAGCACCTATTATCAAATTTAACGAGAAGAATAATTTCGAATGAATTACTTAATGGGCTTTTTATAAAATATTGTCTGAACAAAAAGTTAGGACATTTTTGGTTTTTGATATTTTTTAATAGTTTTAACTTTTTTATCAGACGATATTTTTACAAAAAGCCGATAAGGTTCACTCGAAAATATTCCTCTTTTTACATTTTTTAATAGGTGTTTGTACTCTAAATTTAACCTACACGCCAAAATTTAAATTCTGCGTAGTGTGATTTTGCTATATATTATCTGTTAGATAGATAACAGACAACAAATGCCGGTAAAGCGTTCTATTAAGAAAATTTCCTTCTATAACTGTATAGGTAATCACTTATTATAATATTTATAAATTATTTGACAATTAGTATAAATATAACGTTTAAATGGAGTTAATTATTTAAATATTATATGGTTTTTAAACTATACGCTTTTAGTATTTAAATTGAAGAATTCCATCGAAACTCAAAATTCAATTTAATACGGATACACAAATAAAGAATCTAAAAATATTGATTATAATTTTAATTTGAAAAATTGCAAATATTCTGTTTCTCAGTTTCACAGTTTTTAAAACTATATTAAATAGTAAGTATTGGGAAATTGTTGATAATGATCTCACCAAGATTCCAAAGTATCATCGTATCAACTTTCCAATTACAACTGCAGTTATTGATTCAAAATGTATATTTTTTGATAAACAAACATAATAATACTGTAAAACCAATTAGAATGTTCCACTTCAAAATGTACAGCGTAGTGAAATTGAAAAGTAAATAATTGTCTAGAGATGTGTACCTACATAGTAATTGTATGTATAATAAGTGTGCAATTATAATAATTTATAATATAATATAGATAAATAATATACTAATATTTTACTATTAATTATAAGTTACAATATACTTACGACAATAACGATTGATTATACAGTATTCTAGAGTTTAATTTCTATTGTTTTGCATAATTGTAGTGCAGAAATAAATAATAATTTACTATGAATAATTGGCCAAAGTAGCATAGTATATAGTATATATAGGAGTGTAGGACTTAGGTATATTGTAATATATTTAATTATAACGTAATTTTTTAATTTATCTTATGTATTTAATTATTTAAACGCGTGTAATTGAACTATTAAAAATGTGTTACGTCAATTATACCTAATTTATATATGTATATATCTACCTAAAAATCAAACATTTTTTAGTTAAAATATTTGAAACACGAATAATTAATTTATATTACATATACAATACATATACCTAAAATAGTTTTATAATATTAAAATAAGAGTTATATTTTAAATTTTCAAAATTACATTTTAAAATATATCAGTACCACCTATAGGAGTTATAATAATTTGTCAGAGGTGTAACAGGTGGATATATTGTAGGTATGTGTATGTAATTTCAAAAATATTTGTTGCCAGGGTGTAAATAAGCACTAATGTAAAGTGTATATAATAGCACTTGAGATTTTATTATTTTAAGTGATGCGATATTTGAATTACACTAAAACGATTGATTTATTAATTATTATTAATAATTAATTACTCATAAAAAATTGTGTTTTGTAGTCTATATAAAATGTTCACAATTATTATACTTGACAATTTTCTTAAACATTTTTATTTTAACGGTTATTAATCTAATGAAAATATCTATTATCGTCAGGGGGGTAGTTCGGGCCACTATTTTTTCTATTTTTAAGAGGGACAGGCCTCTTGAACCAGCTCTCTTAAATCTTAAAAGATTTGCAAAATCGGATAATTTGAGTTGTGATAATAAATATCATTATTACACAAATTATATATTATCTAAATAAAATGCAAGTAATTTTTAAAAATTTCATTTATCCAGGCGAATAATGATACATGTGTGTGGTATGGTGAATGTGGTACAGCAGGTTATGGGGATTTGCCACTGAATTGTCCTGACAACGGCTCTGCGAGACCTATGATCGACCTAAAATCTATAAACGTCCTTCAAACGTGGTGTCCTGATTTTGTACACGATTACACGAGAGGTAAGTAAATTTCAGCTATTTTTTTAATTATTTCATTTATAATAATCAAAAAGGGAAATTTCCAGTTTAATCTAACCGAAATTATGGCATATTAAAAAATATAAAATATGTAGGTACTTTAAAAAAAAAAAATAAAATTGCTATTATATTATACCTAGGTTTTTAAATGAAAATAAATAATAGGTTTTAATGATTTAAAATATTTAATACAATTTGTAGTGTCCTAATAGGCATAAAGAAAAGTATGCAATTAGAAACACGTGTTATAATAATTATTGCAGTTATACCTATAAATGTATTCGATAGGTAGTATTTTGGTAAATAACCTTGTAACAAATTATTAACCAAGTATGTATATGTGATGGTATGTAGGTATACGAGAGTATAAAAAATTAAGAAATAAGTAAAAACGAATGAAAACAATTATTTTTACTAAATCTGTAAATTACTGATTCGTATGAATTTTACTTCATTATAAAGGCACTGTAACATTAAAACCACAAATTTCGTAACGACTTATATGCAAATATTCATCAGAATTTTTAATTTTTATTATTTACCGTATAAATTCATTAAATCTACTAAAATTAGTTTATGTTTTATAAAGTATTTAGGTTATGGTTATAGAAATCTTTTTGTATAAAACCAGTTCCCCCTTTATACATAATAACTATGCAGAAGTAATTTATAGTTATATTACAATATTATACTCGAAGGTAGTTAAATTGGAAAGAATTTTAAATTTCATTATTCATGATACGACATTTATATAAACAAATCTGACATTAGGTACCGCAGTATATTAATTTACCTATGTATTTTATGGAAACAGGTGCAATAATAATGTTCGAAAAGTGTAACCATCGTCCTTGACAAATCTAATTACCATTGTATTAACCCTTTAAACCCTCTTTTTGATTTATTTCGTATCTTCTGGATGTATAGGTATATATTAAAATAACAGTATAATAATAGGTATATAACGATATAACAATTATATATATTAAGTATATATAATTAAAGTATATATATATATATATATATATATATATATATATTATACTCGTATGTATATTTTATGTTTTTAGTTAGTTATTTAATCATTAGTTTTATGTAAAGATAGATTTAGTTGTGAACTTTAATGTATATTTTGATAAAAAGAAGCGAAATGTTTTTGTACAAATTCAAATCATAACAATAGGGAAATAAGGAATAGAATAGTCAAATACAGGAATGTCAAAACTATATGACCTCAGTATTATGAAAAATAATTTTTGTATAATTATAATATATTTTAAGTTCTAGTTTTAAGTATCTAGGGGTGGATTGGTGAAAATTTTCGGCCGGAAAAATGTATTAAGTCGAACCTTTTAAATAAAAACAATATAATATTCAAAACATAAATGAAAAATTAGGGAAGGCTGAGAGATCTAATGGGTTAGCCTTGTAGTTAATAAAAATAATATTAAATAATATAACGCATTTATAGCTCCTTCGAAATAAATAACTTAATTAATTTGTAACTTACCTTAGTAAACATTTCAAAATTAATAATCAATAATAAAATACAAAATATTTCTAAAAAGGTAATGTAAAATGTAAATTTTGCTAGAGACTTGGCTGTCAACACAGCGATGAGCGTTAATTCAAACATAATATAGGTACATTTCAGTAGGAGGGATGAATTACTTTCGGTCACCGATCATCGTTCAACACTCACCATTGTGTAAATCGTGTAATATTCTTTGATTAAAGGACGGTATATTATATGTATTTTATACGAATTTCAATTATTAAATTCAAAATTTAAGTTTAAAAATCTATAGATATAGACAATTTAAAAACGGACTAATTTTGGAGGATTAAGGTCTATGGAAGAGAGGTAAATAATAATTATAGGCATGATTATGAATTTTGCTCGAAAAAAATACATCTATGGATTAAAAAAAAAAAGAATGTATACTTGATTCAATATAATACATAAAAATATGAAAAGTAGTAATAAGTCCACAAAAATCAAATTAAAGTTGAAGATTTTTTTTAAATATCAATTTCCAATTCAAATTTTTGGTTTTGAAGCAAATTTAAAATCTAATTTTAAAAAAGGAAACTCACGACTGCCGTATATTATATTAAAAATGACTGTTTTTAGTTCCATCTGACCAACATGATGTTTACACTAATATTCTTTTTTAAGACATTTTTGTATTCTTTAGAACTTGCGCGAGGTATCGCACCAAGAATATTTTCCATTTTTTATTGTAATAATAGTGGTTTAAATTATATAAGTTTAATATTTATAGTAAATAAATTTTCTTCTTCTCCTTCGCCTTATCTCCCAACTACATATGTATTTGTAGTCGGCCACCCTAGTCCTACACTTCTACTTAACTCTCCTCCCGCATATTATTTAACCCCACCTTCCACATATCATTCGATAACCTACCTATTTTTCAGTATTCCTTTCCCCCTCTTTACATTGACATACATTTTATTTTCTAATCTTACTGTCTCTGTTTCTTCCCTCCTTACTACATGTCCGAACCATCTGAATCTATTCTACTTCATTTTGTCAACTATCATCGAAGCTACTCGTATATTACCTCTTATATATACTTATTCCTTATTTTGTCGTTCCTAGTCACTCCACTCGTCGACCTTAATATTTTTATCTCTGCTACACTCATTATCTATTCTAATTATAGTAAATAAATAAGTTACTAAATATTATTGTACGTTTAAATAAAAATGATATTCAACTAGGTATATGATGGTATAGCCTATGCCCTATAGGATATATATATAGCCATATAGGTACCTAATACATATTGGGTATTATAATATATATAATATTATAATAGGTGTGTCCTACAGTATATTAGCTTATTGTTCATCTAATACGATGTTAAATTCATAAGTGTAATGAACTTATGCTACTATCCCAGTTCGTTTCTATATCTATTGATATACTTTTCTAATACATTTATGACAAAATCTAACACATCTAAGGTATACCTAACATACAACGATATTCTATAATATAATGTACCTATTTAAAATGTTATCAAGGGGAGATATTCATTTTGAAAATTATTTCTGTTCCATGTGCACTGTTCACGATATAATATTTTGTAGGATGCTATTTAAAATAAAAGTTTAACTAAAGAGTAAAAATCTCAAATTTTAATATTGTGAAAATGCTAATTAAAATAGAATAAGAAACTTAAGATTGAAACTAAAAATGAATAAATATAAGTCGAAGGAAGGGATATTTCTTATCTATCTTAATCTCCCCCCTAAATACACCAAGTTAATAATAATAATGTAAAAAGTACGAGTATAATAAAATATGTATTTTGATGATAATGATATTCCACGTATTTATAATTTTAATTATCTCTTTATAATTTATTATGGGCTCCATTATTTTTTTATAAATGTATTTTGTTCCTGTTTGATTGTTTGATTACAAGATAATTGTTCAAATTAAGTGTGAATTTGTCTGATAAAAAAAAAAAAAAATAGAAAATAATAATTTGCATTTTCATCTATTTTCAACAATCTATTAAACTATTGAAATACATATTTATATCAATTTATTTTGTAGGTTAATTATTTTTTTTTTTTAATTGGCTTTAATATAAGTATTTTAAAGTTTACATTTTTTTTAAATGTATTCATAAATGCATTATTTAAATATTCTTTATTTTTAGTTTTCAATCCCCGAATTGGTTGATAATAAAATGATTTCTCCATGTTTTTTTTTTTGAGTCTAACTTATTCCTGGGTAGTCTGTTCGAGTCAACTCCTTCATCATTCATTATTTGACTTATGTAACTTTTTCCTTGCCTTCCTCTTCTTTGTTTTCCTTCTACCATAACTTCTAATAATGAGGATGTAGAGTTCATTGTTGTATGGCCTATGCCTATGCCTATCATATGCCACCATCTTGTTCTTATACTGTTTAGAAAAGTTTTTTTTATTTTACTACTCACATCTATTACTTCTTGATTTGTTTTCTCTTTTGTCTAACTTAGTTTATGCACTTTTCTCCAGCATCACACTTTTAGGGCCTCTAGCAGATGTTCTTGTTTATTTAGCGTTCACGTTTCACGTCCATACAATGTTATGACACTTCATATAAATGTTATTGTTTTTATATTAACATTTTTAGATATTAATAATTATTTTTGTAATAAGATGGTCTTTTCGCATTCAACATTTTATTTTTTTATTCTTACCATATCACATGTTTGGGTGTGTTGTGTTAATTTTGTAATTATATTATTTGGCTCTGGTGGTTTCTTTGTTTTTATAATTCTTAGTCCATTTTCAAATTATGATTTTTGTCGTTCTTCCAAATAAATCTTCATCTCCTTGTCTTGTAATTATTATATCTATAGGCTATAGTCTTCGCGTAAAAGGATTCTACATATTCTTTCTCGTCAGTCAGTACTTTTTTTCTTTTTTGTCTTTTTATGTCTATCATATATGTAAATTTTGTCTTTCTTTCTCCGAAATACTTTTTTTTATTAACTTATAAAATATATAATATACACGCCCATCTTATATTATGAAATGTATTTATTAAACGCATTCAGAAATGCTGTAGGTATTAATATATATATATTATTTAAAATATTATTATTTGTATATTTAATATATAAAAATAAATTATAGTATTACTATATTAAATTTATATATTACCTGTAGGCCGTAACCTACTTGAAATACGTTGAATTAATAATTTTCTGCGAGTATTTAAAACAATACAATTATAGCGAAATTTATAATTAATATTAGTCGATTTTAATACTATTTAATATTGTGCAGAGCATAGCCAAGAATGTATTGGTTTTATTATGTAGTGTTTTTCAAATATATTATTTGTATATCAGTAGATATACCTATCTATATGGGATTTGTGAAATTGCATTGTTCAAGAATTTTTATAATATCTCATATAGATACCTACTTTTATATTGTTATTGTACTATAAAAGTCTCTTTAGAGTTAATATTAAACAGTAGGTACCTATATACGTATATCTAATAATTTATATTTTATTGAGATTATAATGTAAAACTAATGAATATTTTGGTATTCTAACCTGTCTATAAAGATATTACGGATTTATATATTTTACGAATATAGGTATATTGAAAATTAAATAAAAATTCATTGAGCGGCAATGACAAATTATATAGGTACCACAAATTCTAACCATACTGATTGAATATTTTTGTGTAGGTATATTTAAGTAATTGAGTATTGATTAGGAAGGTCTATGGGTTGTTATTTATACTTTCATATACTCGTGTATCTATCTACCATGTATGTTCGTTAAATGCATATCTAAGAATGAATGTAATCCTATTACGTTTCATAACTAAATATTTTATTCGCTTGTGATAGATTATAATATTGGTTTGATGTTTTAAAATAGTGTAGGCTATAGATGAATGAATATTTATTTTTTTACATTAGCTATTTATGTTGTACGTATTCGATTCTTAGCATAATCACATATGAATATGTTTTATTTTGTACGTATATAGGTAGGTATGTACTTATACAGTTTATGCTTTTTTGGATAAAGATGAAATCGAGTATAGGAGTTCATTTTATAATTTTCCGAGAAGTTTTTCTTAAGACCGTAAAGGGAAACTACTGAAAACAACGGTACAATTTTATAAATCAGAAAATAATACAGGATCTGGCAAAAATATCTACCTAATTTTGTAATTCAATAAAATAAATATCATACGGGTTATCCAAATTTGTTTTTACAGGATAAATATTAGGTATACTTAATATAATTTTATTTGCTGACATCAGGTCTCTGGTGCAAGCGTATAATTTACCGTCCCATCCATATTTGGCTTGTCTAAGAACCTTTTTCGACTTCATAACATTATATTAAGTTTGGGAAAAAAGAATGTAAAACTTATTTTTTTTTTTTTGTTATTTATAGTTTACACACTTTCAGGCATTCTCTGAAGCAATGATAACCAACACATTCGTGGGATCTTACTATCATGTATTGTTTTATCTTAATGGGATTTCTTATATATAGTCTAAGTCTTCGAATACTCACTGAATATTCTAGAAACTTTTAGGGTTGCTATTTATCTAGAAACAGGATTGACCAGCATAAAACGGCCTTTTTAAAACACGATTGAGTATAATTTCAGACGTAACAATGGTCTAAGCAGTAAAAAACAAAACCCACACACTATTGAGCATAAAAAAATACTACGATGTTGACGGATTTCCGGTGCGACGGAAAGAAGTACACTTAAAAATTAAATATAAGTAATTAGATGTTAAAATATATAATGTGGCAAGGTCATTTAAAATATTTTATGCTCAATCGTATGATACTCAAAATTAGAGAGATATTTTTACCTTTGAACTTCTTTTATATTAGTTTTTGTAACATAGTGATTTTTATTTTTTTTTTTTTGTATTCAAATCTAAAAAATAATATTTTATATAGGTAATAACATTATTCTAGACGATGGCTAAAGATGATAGATCAACTTCCAGCACCTGTATCCCGGACGGATTTTTTTGATATTAATCTTTAAAAACTCGAATTTATCTGTATTTATTTACATATATTTTCAATCATGCAACTATATGATTACACTCTGCAATCATACTATTTATTACGATTATTATGAGCAGGATTTCGAATCTATGTAGCATTAAATATTTTTTTAATTTAAACGATTATAAAACCCGTATTTGAGTTATATCTAGAGGCTATTTTAAAATCTGTCCATATATTGTAGCAAATGATTATGATAGTACCATTGATTATATTATATATATAATCAATAGTAGTACCAATATAATTATTAATGTTATACGCAAGATGATGGACATGTAGTGCAGATAATGAAATACCTACATACAGTTATTTTTATAGTAAAAATTTTAATACTAATAATTAGTGGCTTCTGTATTACCTATAATATATTAGTGATTGATAAAAAAATGGTTATTTATTTATTCCGAAAAAATAAAGATGAAAAAATAAATAAAAATGAACTACACCCAATACATACAGATAGATATTAGATTAAAAATATAACATAACAAAAGATAGGAACAATAAAATTTGTTTATATTAAAAAAGGAAAGATGAATTATCATTATCAAGCTTCATCATACAAGTAATATGCTCTTTTTTAAATATATAATTTGTAGCGGAACGTGGAATGGAACAATTAAAAGTATTATGGATGCGACGAACAGAGATCTTTAAGAGTTGAAAAGTTCGAGTTCATCAGATACTTTTTTAATGAAACCCAATACTCCAAAAGTTTTGCAAGTAGCATCAATGTGAGCACTACGGGAATAAAGACAAAGTGAAAGTAAATTCATGATCACAAATACTGATATCAACAGAGAGCAACTTAATATCATTAATTGAATAAGAAAATGTTATAGGGGAATGAATTCTGGTAAATACCGACCGGCAATTTTAATATATTTTAATCTAAAACCAAGTTTTTCAGCCCAAATGACAAAACTATTAAGAACATTCTGAAATTTACAGCAATCATTGAGAGAGTAAATGTTTAGAAATATTTTCATGTTATCAGCAAAACAAAGAAGTCGAATATGTCTAAGAGAGTAACAAGCACTATTTACAAACAATAAAAAAATAAGGGGGATAAAAGTCCACCTTGCGGTACACCAGAATTGGATAAAAATACCTCAAGATTTAAACATATTGACTTTTTGCAATCAATTTTAATTAAAAATGAATTGAACCAAGAAAGTAGAAGGTCACCAAACTTTGACGCTTGCAATACAGAAAGTGAAACCTTGTAATTAACCAAATCAAATGTCTTTGCAAAGTCCGTATACAAAACATATACTTGAGACCCTTCCTTAAAAGCACTAAATATGTAGATACAGAAAGTAAGATTGCATGTAATTATGGATCGGTCTGTTCGAAAGCCGTGTTTTTCGTTAGCTAAAATACAGTTTACAGACGGCTGAATAGAAGGCCGAATAAGAACTCGAATATTTTTGATATATATCCCAGAATTGTAATAGGTCTGTAATTAGTTACTAAAGAAGGGTTTCCAGATTTTTAGATAGGGGTAAAGAGCCAACTTTCCACAAATCTGGAAATATACTTTCATCTAAGGATTTCCGAAAACAAAATCATAGTGGATAGAAAATAAAATGCCTAACCCTGAAAATAAAATAACTGGGTAGTCGGGATCTACCGATGTTACATCTTTTAAAGCAGTAAGTTTCAAAAGGATGTCGTTGAGAGTGAAGTAACAGTTATTAGGCTAATCAAAAAATGGTAGCTTTAAGGATTACAAGTCAGAATCCACTGATTTCGAAGAATATACAGAAAAAAAAAAATTAGCAAACAGATTTACAGTTTCTTGCTCACATGAGCTTTGCCTCCATTAAATGAAACCAATTCCAGAATAACGTTAAAAGAGCGATTTTTTCGTATTAAGTGGCAGAATTTCTTATAGGAGCCTTAGACAAATAGTTTTTAATTTGCATTTAACAAAGATATTAAAAGATTTCTTAGACTCGTATTTATATTTTGCACGGCATAGGGAAAAAGCACTATAATCACCAAGGTCAAATGTTGATTTATACTTTGTGTGAGGTTTTTTTTTACGATTCACTAAGACTTTAAGTTGCCTGGATACTCAGGGAGGAAAAGTAAATTTTAAAAAGCTGTATATAGGGACAAAACACAGAAATGAGCTGTGAAGAGCATCAGTGAATGTGTTAACCACAGAGTTTAAATCAAGGTTGGAAAGTGTAGAAGCCCGGTCGTAGGATGACAATAAATATATTATTTGATTATAATTAGATTTACGAAAGCTGTGAAAAGAATAAGAACTATTAAACGTTGATGTAGAGCTATGGTTAAAAAATGAGATGATGAGAGTAGCTAGTAAGATGGTAAGGATCATGAAGGATAAATACATCAAGAGATAATAATATAAACTATATTTATTCTGTTTAAATTTTTTTGTGTACTACATTTTTATTTTATATTGTGTAAAACGGAAATGAATATATATTTTTTTAAATTGGAGAGGGTTGTGGAAAAAATTAATATTTTTGAGCGGAAAATGGCATATTTAGAATTTTATTCTTAACTAAAGTGTTTTAAATTTTGTTCTAGACGGAAAAACTCTTAATACGTGTTGCGGGGTTGATCAGATTTCCACGCTGAGCACAAACATCGTACAAGCGGCGAATTTCTTACACAGATGTCCGTCATGTATGAGAACGTTCGGGAGATTTATTTGCGAGTTGGCGTGTTCACCGGTACAGAGTCGATTCATGAAAGCGACCAAGTTGTCGAAAACAGGTCAGCACGAAATTATATCTCATATACGTAAATCTATGCATATAATATTATATAAATACGCATGTCCAAATAATCGTATAAATCGTTACCGATTCCGTATGAAATTTTACATAAATGCACAATTTATACAGGTACCTACCGATTATATCGACGGTCGTTTATATATTATAGTCAGCAAAACGATTTTTTATTAAAATATATTATTTCGCGACCTTAAACCGTATACTAATGATTACTGTTGTATCCATATAGGGTCTTCGATCCAAGAATTAGAATTTTACATCGCCGATTCGTATATGCAAGGGGTTTATGATTCGTGCAAGTCCGTTTCAAATCCGGCTACCGGCGAATTAGCGATGGATATCATATGCGCCGGAGCAGCAGACTGTTCTGCACATAAGTAAGATAATGTATATAATTATATAATAGTTTTAATCATAATTCTTAATATTATTAACGAAGATGGCCATTAATTACTAGTTAAAAAGTTAAAGTTAAGAGACACACATATATATATATAAATAAATACCCAGTTTCTACAAAATAATTTGTTTCTATTTAACAAATACGTATTTCGAAAACAATGTTCTCATGTTCAGTGTTAAACAACTATACTGATTTAAGTTACACAGTAAATGTTTGTTTAACTTTTTTTTAACTCGACTCGTTAATTCATTCAAGTTCAATTCAAGTTAAACATGTAAAACTGTAAAAGACGAAATTATTACTGGTGTGTATTTAAAATTTTTTTAATATTCGTAGAAATGTACAACAATATTCGTTTCAACTGCAATATTTACTTATATTTTTAATTATCCAGCAATTTACCAAAGACCCGCAGATTTTGTTTATTTTTAAAATAATTTCTTCTGTCAATTTACGATAATTCACATCGTTCAATATTGTTGATTAATTCCGATTTTAGGATTACTATCATGTTTTTATTTTATTGTTCATTTGATTTTCATATAACCCATATAGGTATGGTTTGGTTATATAATTTATATAGATATTATTTTGGAAACATTTGTTTGGACTATTTTAGTTAAATAATATTTAAAAAAATGTATAACCGAATAAGTACTTAATTAGGGAAACCGGCTATGGTTGTTACAATTTTTACAATTTAATTTTTTTTAACACAATAATTTTTT
Organism: Pemphigus obesinymphae; assembly: GCA_025469235.1. Taxonomy (NCBI): domain Eukaryota; kingdom Metazoa; phylum Arthropoda; class Insecta; order Hemiptera; family Aphididae; genus Pemphigus; species Pemphigus obesinymphae. Next base: position 24,545 of record JAIPRL010003253.1, on the reverse strand, counting down.
TTTCAATTATGTTTGTTGTGTTATTAAATATAATATTTTAAGAAGTTCATATACAAATATCCAACACTAATATTTAGTAAAAATAAATTTTTTGAATGATTTAAAATATTTTGGAACTTTTAACAAACGACCCTACTTCAGGGTTGGTTGTCCAGGGACGTGGGTAGGCCCGGTAGGCTAGGCCCGTGTCATTTGTTGAACATTTTTTTGGATTTTAGTTTTTTTTTATGACTATTTTATTATTTACGTTGCTAAGTTCACGCCAGCGGCGCACTTTTATAAAATCGTATTAAAAATGTTCTAATAATATAGTTTAAGATTTTTTGGACATATATTAATCAGTGGAACAACATTTTACAAATAAATGTTCCTATACTTATACATATAGTATTAAAGTATAGGTATTATCATAAAAGAAAACATAATTACTGAATAAAATATTAAATTGTTTTGAATAGGTAAAAATATATTAATATTGAAATTTGTCTACGTATAGCATAAAAATAACAAAAATTTGGTCAATATTTGTTTAATTAATTACAACTACAGCCCGAGAATATCGTGATTACACAACAATAAAAAATGATACTGACACAGATCTATTTTTAAATTACTTATAAAATGTACTTAAATATTTTTAAATTATATGATTTTTATAAAAATTGCCTATACAGAACCCCTTGAAAATCAAAAGTATTTAGGTGTAGTTTAAAGAAAACATATAAAATACGTTAAATTATTAATGAATTATTTATTATTAAGGCAAATAATTACCTATACCGGCTATACCTAGTACTATAATATATTTAATGTTTTATACGATTTGTTTTATTAATTTAAACATGTCAATATTTTAACTGTCGGCATTTTAACCTGTAGACATTTAGTACTTGTTGATTTTTCGACCATCGATATTATAATCAGTTATTTAACTGTTATTTTGAATATTTTTGGATTTAATAATACATTTTTAAATATTGCCTTTTATAAAACGATTTTGAGTGGAGATCAGTGTAATACACATAATATGTAGTAGTGTATATTAAATTAATATAAATTATATCATTATACATTTTAAAATATAATGATATGTTTTATTATTTTATTAATATATTATTGTAACCATGTCCATTTTATTTGGTATTTTTCTTAGTTATAAAAAAAACTTTTGTTATAAAACGTAGTTTTTCTTTGTGTATAAGAAAACTACAGGTAAAATCAAAAAAATACATCTAGGAAAGTACTATCTAGAACAAATTTCCTATCAAAGGAGCTTTTTATTTCAATACTTCTACTAAATTCCTTCTACCCAAAAGGTTTTCTTAAAAAAAAAAAAATCAACATCATGGTAAAACCAATAAATTCCTCATTTCACTCAAAATCTTAAATCAAAATAAATTGATTTGAAATCGTGCAGCACTGCTAGTATTCATTTTCAATATTTTTTTAGTCAATTGATATATACGAGTAGATAACCTATGATCATTCTGTGGTGAAAAAGTACATTAAGAGAATGTCAACGCTCCCAATTGTAAGGAGTTCTATATAGGTAATTTTTAGAAAATGTTGAGGAAAATAAATATCTAATAGTAATAATTATTTTCAATCATTGAAAAATATTTAAATGCATTTTTAAAATAAATAATAAGTAGCTCCATTTTAATATAATTTTTATTGTAAGTATTGTATTTGATGAATTTATGAAATGTTATAAAAAATATTGCTTTTGCGCGGGATTACCGTTTTTCGACATTATTTATGTTAAAATCATGTAATTTTTTATATTAGGTATGTAAAAGAGAACTTTATCTGTGTCGTAGAGTTTTTATTTTTTTAACCGCATAAATAGAATCATAATTATTTGTTGGTCAATATTCATATTTTTTTTTCATTTATTTATAAATAATTTTTTAAAAAAATAAAATAAAAACTCCACGAAACAGATAAAATTCTTCTTTACGTATTGTAAATAATTTGATGATTCTAATATGAATACGGTTTAAATACATTTATCCAGCGCAATACAAGTTTTACGACCGAATAACGGATGGCGGAAAATCCTCTTTATTCTTTATCTTTTGATACGTTATCATAATTCATAATTATTAATACAAACTTACGAGGGACATTGTTGATTTGAAGATCTTTTGTCTTTACGTTTTTTTTATTCATAGTTACTATTGAAATAGAACACGGGAAATCTAACACGCTTGAAGAGTGTGTTTTTTCTAACATACGTCTATCTGTCCTTAGAATAATTGTAATAAATCTAACAAATTATTCGTTGCCCTGAGATTACCAATATCGATACTTAAAATTTTCATTCGTTTTGTTGGATTTAAGTTTCTACTATCTATACACAAATATAGTAGATTAAACAAAGTGTTTAAAAATTGTTTGTGAAATTATAGTTTATTGTTTTTAATACGTTTAGAAACCGGGAATTTAGTAGGTACGTTTGTAGAGTGGGATTTCTGAACTTGTTTAAACTATCAGGGGTGGAGATCTTCAGATCGTTTAAGGGAGAAAAAATAGGGATATTTATGGAATAAAAGGTTAATCTCCCACCCCTCAAATAATGATAAAAACAATACTACAATGGGGGGGGGGGGTGAAGCGATTGCCACGTCGGTTACACTCTCAAATCTGCCCGGCCGACACTCTATTTAAGTATAAAGTAAATTCGATACGTAATTTTTTGAATTTCTCAATAGTTTATTTTACGTGCAGTAAGAAAAATTGCGTGGGTAAATAAAATGGTATAATATATACCTAATATGATATAACAAACAACTGTGGCAGACCACAGTAGATATTTATTTAACAAAATTTAGATTTCCGGTTTTATATTGGATCGTAATATAGATAATAATAATAATCTTAGAGAATTTTTACCGACTATTTATTTTTGTATAAGAAACTAAAGAGACGTTAGGTTTCAATTAATTGTAGATATAAAAAATTAAAATATGATTTATTGTACGAAGAATGAAGATAGAGCACAACAAATTTCATTTTTATCTAAAACTATTATATAAAATCTGTACTACTGTATTGTTATTCACTGTACTGTCTATATATTACATTATGTTCATTTATATATATGTAGTAGGTACATATGTGACTATTGGTCGTTAATACATGTTTACTCATAACGTTTTTATATAACCATTTATATTGTCATTTTAATATTCCATGTATAAAATGATTTATTTTGTACGAGTAGGTATAATTAAATAATTCGAGGAAGTGTTTTTCGTTTTTTTAATTCCGCGCCAATAGAGATTTATATTGTATTTTCGCAGTAAATTGAAAATTTCTTAACCTTTTATAGTTGTATGTTAAATAGATAAAATATAATTTTCAAAAATTGTTTACATTTTCAAGGTGAGTAGTTATAGAATTTTGAAGACACGAGAATTGAATACAAAGTCAAGAAAATTTTCAAATTAATAATATAATAGTTTTTTTTGTAAGCTTTTAGGATGATATCACGAGTCGGACATTTTAGTGCGTAAAAGATTTTTACGCCAATGAATATAATTTTTGTGGCAAATAGATGAGAATATAATGTGTATTTCTGTAAAGATTGTTTGAAGTGTGTACTAATGTATCCGTTAATGGCTCAAAGTTAATTTGGCTTGGTAAAGTACGACCTGATAACATACGTCCTCTAAAAATTATTTATGAGTTGTTAGGGACAAAACTCAACTTGAGTAAGATTTTTGAGATCATGTCATTTTAAGCTTGACTTTAGATCCAATAATGGTGAAACTGGGCTTTGTATTAAGTATGTGAATGCGGTGTTCCAAGAGTGATATCTGACAGGTCAAAAAACGGAGTTCCTTCTCAGCGACATCGCGATCGAAAGGCCATTACTCAAGTCAACCAATAAGTATATCAGTTAATGGTTTTTACCAGAACTGCAGAGGGCTCCGAACCAAACTTTTAAATGTCAAATGTAATATTGTGTCCTTTATTTATTTATTTATTGCATTGACTGAAACATGGCTTTACAATTCATTTTTCGATTGAGAACTTCGTTTTTCTAACTATAATATATAAATATTTGATAGATGTAAAGCAATTAGTACTTGTTCTCGAGAAGATAGGGTTTTAATTGCTATTCGTAAAGATCTACCCTCAACGTTTTGCCACATTCCAGTTGTAACGTTAAGCAACTATTTGTGCGTTTCTTTATCGGATCACTGCCAAATTATTTGTATAACAATATCAATTAAATTTAAATATACAAATTGTAAACTGGCCGCACATGCCTGTATTATATAATTAAATATAAATAAATATTATCTATACTAAAGATTTTTTTCTATAGTTAAAAAAATTGTTTTACTGTGCGTTTTAAAAGTATTTTTTATATTTTATTAAATTGTATTAATTATAAAAAAATCATTGAATTGAGTTAAAAAAAAAATCAAGCTTTAGTGCAAATTCCCTTTCTTTACTACGCAAATTTTGTGACTATGGTATTATATTATAGACTCGTGCTATTACACGTTTGCGTTGAACATGTTTATTTTTCAATAAATACCGTATTTATTACTTCATATTTAAACATTTAAATTACAAAATTGTCATTGAAATTTAAATTGATTTTATATTGTTCAATATATATATATGAATTATGGTGAATTTAATACTTCGAACTAACCCTCTGTCAACACTTTTTTCTCATAATAATAATGATCCATTATTTGAAAATAAATATTAATAATTATATTTAAAAATAAATTCTGAGCCAAGTTTGGTGTAATATTAAAAATAGTAATAAAAAATCAGTAACTTTATTTGTTATTTTCCCATCAATAAAAAATATTCGTAGGTAGTTTTCCACTGCGTTTGAAAACTATTGGGAAAATCGATAAAAACCTATTTAAATTGTCAACTAAAACCAATTTTCTATCAAAAAAGTTATTTACTCCAAAACTTCTGGTCGACTCCCTATATGAAAAAAATCAGTATATAGACATAAAAACATATAATTATAAAATCAATATATTTCTTGCTTCGCTCAGAATCTTAAAATATAAAATTATATATTATTGTTTACTTTTTAGTCAATTAAACTATTAAAATATTATATTTTTTTCAGATGGTTTCGATTCTTGGGAAACAATTCGTATATGGGTTTCGTCATTAATTATACTTCGGTTGTACCAGTCGATAGTCTTTTTGAACCGTTTACGGGGCCAGTGACACCGTGTAATCGATCGGTTGATGTAAATCATAAATCTGTCATATAAATTATTGTTTATAATTAATTACTGTTCCAAATGTATAATTGTAGAACACAACTACGGCTTGTAGCTGCATGGATTGTGAGGAAAGTTGTCCTCTACCGGATAAAATACCAGAAATTCAAGAATCGCTGAAAGTGGTCGGTATAGAAGTTATAACTATATCGTCGGCAATTTTTTTTTGTTTCATTATGCTTATATTTGTGGGTTTTGTGTATTTCAAAGGTAGGTTTTTCGAATTAAAAATATTTTTTACCTTATCTAAAGACTAATTCCTGAATTGGTTAATGGTGTAAAAAAATTACATTATTTTGTGTTTATTCGGATATTTAACTTGAATTAATTACAGATATATTACAAAATAAAAGTGAAAATATAAACGAAAAACTTAAGTATGTAATTGCAGAAAATGTTGAGACAATCCATAAAAGTAGAAGTCTGTTAGAAAAGGTTTTTTATCAAATCGGAAAATGTAAGTAGAAATAAAATCAATGTATAATAAAAAATTTTCTGACACTGTAATTTTACTTTAAAGTAAATCTAATTTTTATTCAAATTTTTAAATAAATTTTTAAGGTACCTACCTACATTTTGTTTAACGTTTAGATTTGTTTCTTTGTTGATTATCTATTTATTATAATATAGATTTCGCGAGTAGAACAATGATTTCTTTTATGATGGTGGTGTGTTTTGTAACTTCATTAAGTCATGGTATTCATTACATAAAAATAACAATCGATCCAGTAGATTTATGGTCTGCTCCAAATAGCCAATGCCGACAAGAACGTGAATATTTTAACTCAAATTTTAAGCCATTTTTTCGTACTACACAAGTCATAATCGCCCCGATTGGTGTCCCAGACGTAAATTAATTGATTTATAAAATATAATTATTAATATTATGCTATATTTATGTACATTAAATTATAGGTGGACCATAAAACAACTCGAGGTATATTTAAATTTGGACCTGTGTTCAACTATACTTTCTTGCTGGAAGTTCAAAAATTGCAACAAAAAATCGAATCCGTAAGTTTTTTAAAATAATTGAATATTTAGGTATATATTTAGGTGTCCCCAGGGCTGAAAGGAATGTGGGTTTAGGGGGTCGTGAAGACTCCTCACTCAGAAAAGAAGTCGGCAAAAACTAAGTGAGTCGGCAATTATTCGGCATACCTAGTCGATTAGTCGGAAAACTTGATAACCTTTTTTTTCTTATTATTAAGTCGTTAAAAAAAGAATTGGTTGGTAATTTTTTTATTTATTTAATATAAGCATATGTAATTTATCGACATGTAGTCGAAAAATTACGAATACAATATTCATTTCAAAACTTCAGACAAAAATATTTTAAATTATAAATATACATTTAGTATGCCGTGGAAAAATTTAAATATTATTTAATATATACCTATTATAAATTTATAATGTTGTATTATTTTAGAAAATAATCTTTACCCCGCGATTCATCGAGAATATTATATTAATATTGTATACTTGCACAATATTATGTTTCGTACAAATAAACTTCGGTCGGTAACATATTTAAGGCAGAAATTTATAATTCAAAAAAATCCTAGATTAAAACTTAGAAAAGATATCAAACAATCTTAAGTTTTTACAGAATTAAAATTGGATCAGCCAAATGTTCACAATTTTGTCACAACGAAAACATTTTTCTGTTCAAAAAGTAATAAAATTATATATATATATATATACTTATATTCAACTCCTTAGAAACAGCCCGACTTGCAGTTCAATTTGTATAGAACACGCTGATTTTATATAAAAAATACAAGATTTGAGTGTACATTTTTGGGGACCCATTTGAAAAATAGTATTCTAGGTGTTTTCTGTGCCAGACCGACATTGGAGGTAAACAATCATAGGTATATTATAAGTAGAAATAGGATTTTAATAACCTAAAAAACACTCAAAAATGCATTAAAAAAAAATTTAAAAACGCCCTAAAAACTCTAAAAAATTAACTTAAAAATGAACAAAATAAAATATTTAAACAAGCGAAATTTTTTAAAAATTTTAAATATTATTAAATTTTAATTATTTATTTATATTATTAATTATATTTAAATAAATAATATCACTTAATTTAGTTTTCGTTGAATTCTACGTGATGCTTATCTTGACTAATGTGTTGTTGAATAGTGAATTTCTTTTCAAAGGCAACTGTAACATACACTTTATAAAAAAGCACCATACCATCTGTTGAAAAAATATCGGCACCAAACTCGCTCACAAAACTGCGTAATATGCTTCCTACAGTTGACTTTATTTTAGGCATTTTTTAATTTTTAAATATATATTATTACCTAATATTATTTGTTCGGTATATATAACAGCGATATTTTCACGTTAATGTCGTACTCACTACTAACACTATCTTACTATGTGGTATTAAATTCGTTCTATATTCTTTATTTTATCATCGAAACACCAGTAATAAATAATATTATTTTTTCAATATGAGTGGAGTAGGTAATTGAGTTCATCAGATATAAATCTAGATTTTGAGATAAGATAAAATCATTAAACAGATGACACAAAAAAAAAAAAAAACCTAAAATAAATAAAAATTAGTTGTAATGAAACAAATTTGTAGCTTGGTTAGCATTGTATAGCACTTGTAGAAAAAAAAATGCAAATGTCATCAAAATCCTATCTCTAATTATAAGATGTAGTATAAAAATATAAATTGTGAATGCACCGTTTCCCTCACAGCCATTGGTAATTAAATTATAATTTAAAATTGTGCACTACGGAAAATCGGGAAAAATAGCCATTTTAACTATGTACCTATTATTTAATTAGGGCCTATAATGTCTCTATGAACGGCTCACAAAAATTTGTGGATGGCGTTGACATTTAGCACACCAAGTGGTAATATATTCCCATTTTTGCAGCAATTTTTTCCAAAGAAATTTGCCTGCTATATTTATTTTTGTAATTTGACAAACTAGTGTTCCACAAAGCTTCTAATGTCGAGTATATATTTACAAATTTTATTGTTCTATCATCATACCATTTTTTTTTTTTCGAATATTTTTAATACATATATAATATATTATAACACTATAAAAACTTCAAGTGCACTGAATGATTGGTAAATTGATACTGCGGTTATTTATTTTCGGATCAAATTTCGCACGATAATTTTGATCCATGGCACCACGGATACGATAACTTGACTTGTACGAGATAAGCAGCACGGGCGTAAGTTTCGTGAACATGATTGAGTTCTAGTAATATATAGGTGACGAAATATCTCGAGCGAAGCAAGAAAAAAATTTTGTAAGTCGTCAATTTCATACTTCACGACCCCTCACAAATATTACTTAACTTCGGCCCTGGGTGTCCCGTCAATAGATAGCGGACAATTGATTGTGCGACAATTGATAGCAGAGTCAATTGATATCAGCCAATTGATAGCAGAGTCAATTAATATCAGCCAATTGATCGCGTGCGACTATTGATTAGTGGTGGCTTTAACTTATGACATATAACTAGCAAAAAATAAAAAAAAGGTCACCAACTAAATTTTGCCTCCCCTCCCCACCAAAAAAAAAAAAAATTGAATTCTAGAGCCGCTACTGCTATAGTACGACAATTGGTAGTAAAAAATTAAAAATTTATAATAATAGTTATATAGCAAGTACTATTTATAATATACCTATAACTCTGTGAATCAATAATTTGTGGCTGGACAAGAGGCTGAGCTACAAAAAAAAAATATCGAAAAAAAAATCAGATTTAGCACTGTACATCCGTATGTTTGCTTGCTTTTGCATATATAGGTACCAGAGGTTAAAGTTATCGAAGCATTTGAAAATATTTTGGGTACTGATTACTATAAAAAAAAAATGAAGATTATTTAATGCCATTAATAGACTATTTTGAAGGAAATTGGATTGGTTATGTACATCGAAATAGACGTAGAGAACCTAATTTTCCCATAAAGATATGGAACTGCTATAATTGAGTGTTTGCAGACCTACCATAAACCAATAATTCTGTGAAAACATGGCACAACTGTTTCTCTGAAATCTTAAACTCGTAATTGAATCCATAAATATGAAAGTTTATAAATGCGTTACAAAAGAAAGAACAAGTGAAGCGTATGAAAATTTAACAATATATCGACAGGATTGAACCACCAACAAAAAAAATAAAATAAAAAAGACCGAAGTGCTAAACTCAAAAAAAATATGTTTAGATTATGAAGATAAGCCAGTCGAAGACTATCTTCGAGGTTATGCGCATAACTTTCAATTACAAGTTTAATGTGTTTTTTACATTTTTTTTAAAACTTTAATAATTTTTTTATATGATTCAATTATTTAAATTTAATTTTGTATATTACTTTTTCTTTAACATATTTTTTTGCATATTATAATCCTATTTTCGACAAATAATTAGATCCTATATGTATAATAAACATATATACGTATATATATGTATAATATAATAACGTAATTGGATTTTTTATTATTTATAACACTACCAATTATCCGCTATCTAGTGTAGTATATCCGTATATTTATACAGTAAATTGTGTATAATATTATGATTATAATATCCTTTTCAACAAATAGTTAGGTAAACCATTTAATGGATTGGAAAAAGTATGTTTCGCACCACTTGTGTCCAGTCGTCCTCCGAAGGTTTCAGATTGTGTTGTTCAAAGTATTTGGGGCTATTTTGATAATAAACCTAAGAAACTAAACCGCATTTCTCTTAATCCAGATGGTTCCAAAAGTAATTATTTGGATAAATTAAAAACATGCTTTCAGTAAGTGGAAAAAATAAATTTATTACTCATAATTTGTATTTATTTATTAAAAATTAACATTGTCGTTTGTTTAGGAGTCCATATAATCCATTATGCTTAGCACCCTATGGTGGTCCAATTGATCCATCTGTTGCTCTGGGAGGCTTTTCTAATTCCAGCGATCCAATTACTAAAACGGCTCCTTATGAAAAAGCGACATCATTGTTATTGACGTTTGTGCTCAACAATCACAACAACAAATCGTTGTTAACAGATGCGCTCGAATGGGAAAAAAAGTATAGTGGATTATGTTATTACACAAATTTACATAATTGATATAAATATATTTGTTTTAAAGGTTTTTGGAATTTATGGAAAACTGGACTAAAGTATCCAAGCCGTCCTTTATGGATGTAGCTTATTATTCCGAACGTTCAGTGGAAGACGAGCTAGATAGAGAATCTCATTCAGACATGTTTACAATAACTATCAGTTATTTAGTCATGTTCTTATATATTGTTTTTACCCTTGGGCGAAGTAAAATTGTACTTAGTTTTTTTGGAATACTACTCGTTATAGCATCCATTGTTTGTTCGATTGGGTTTTATGGTTTAATCGGTGTACCACTGTCTTTAATTGTACTCGAGGTAACACCACATAATATATTACCATTATCTTATACATTTTTTCAAAATTTAATTTTAATTATATCAGGTAATACCATTTATTGTACTTGCTGTCGGAGTTGACAATATATTTTTAATTATTCGAACGTACCAACAAATGGATATAAATGAAAATGAATTGATTCCCGATTATATTGGACGAGTCTTGAGTGAAATTGGCCCGTCAATATTTATCACTACTCTTGCAGAAACGACGTGCTTTTTTATTGGTAGTTTGTCAGATATGCCTGTCGTCAAAGCATTTGCACTGTATGCCACGATGGCTTTAGTATTTAACTTCCTTTTTCAAATATCCTGTTTAGTAGGTTTATTAGCTTTGGACACTAAATACGTAAGTGTATTATTATATCGTTGGTTGAAAGGCAAATGGAGCTAATCAGAATTTCTTAACATATCCAGGAGAAGCAAAAAACGTTTTTGTATTATTTTTATTTTGAAAAATATTTGTAACTTAATCAATGTTGGTCATTTTAATGGCGTTTATTCTCCAAAAGTTGTTGATTATACCTTACTATTAGATGTTTACATTATGGAGTGTCATATAAACACTAAATTTAAAATTTGACTTTATACTTTAATCAAAGTTTTTATTAATATGATTTTTCGACCATTAAATGTATAATGTACCCCTCTATCATTTTTTATAGATGATGTTTCTTAGGCCACTTTGTCTTTCAACCATCGTTATTATTATTAATTATATCGATTAAAGCTCGAGTTCTAAAATATTGTTTATTGAGATATATGACGTATGTTTATTCAGAAAATCAAGAAACATAAAACCAAGAAACAAAATTTCGTGTACACCATATTTAAAAAATTTTACGTTCCAACTTTAATGAATAAATTTATCAGGCCGTTGGTTATGATAATATTTACAGCTTGGCTTTGTACCAGTATTGTAGTCGTTCCGAAAATCGTTGTAGGCCTGGATGTTGAATTAACCATGACTGATGATTCATACGTGCTTAAATATTTCAAAGTAAAGTACTTACTTTTAATAATGATTCAATAATTAACAACTGAATATTTATGATTTTCAATATACACCTAGTTTATGAAACGTTACTTTTCGACGGGTCCTCCAGTTTATTTCGTAGTCACCGATGGGTTGAACTTAACCGAAAACACTGATCAAAATTTTCTTTGTGGCGGTATTCACTGTGATCCTTATTCGGTTACAAATCAAATTCACAGAGCTTCAAAAATGCCAAACGTGTAATTTTTTTAATGCAATTCATTCATCTGTACTATTTTTATCATCATTTAATTTGAATTTAATTTAATTTTCAGAACATATATAAACAGACCGTCGACATCGTGGATTGATGACTATTTTGATTGGGCTTCTCTTTCCAGTTGTTGTAAATACTATCCTTCTAACGATACATTTTGTCCTCACAGTGAAGTCGATTGCGATAGTTGTGCAATCACTAAAAATAATTTGGATCGACCTGACGTTCGAAGCTTTTCAAAGTTTTTACCGTACTTTCTTCAAGACACCCCGGACAAACAGTGTTCGAAAGCTGGACATGCTGCTTATAGTGATGTATACAAATAATCATTAATATACATATTTATTTAGTATTTCATATTGAAATATTAATTTAACATTTGTATTTAGGCTGTTTCTTTAAAAACGAATTCGTCCGGTCCTAACTATTTTATGACATTTCACACCGTGCTGAAAACGTCAAAAGATTATTACGAATCCATGCGGTTTGCTAGATTAATGGCGAATAATATGACTGAAACAATAAGACGAAATAAACCAAATTCAACCGCAACTGTCTTCCCATATAGGTGCGTTTTAACAATATTATTGAAATTTATCATTTGAATACATTGTAACTATGGTCTATGAATATTTTTTAGTGTATTTTATGTGTTCTACGAACAATACTTGACCATATGGCAGTTATGCATCGGACATTTAGTGATATCATTAGTAATGGTCACATTTTTAATGTGGATATTTACTAATCGAAATATGTCTTCGGCTTTAACTCATCTGTTAGTTAATACAATGATAACAGTAGATTTGTTAGCGTATATGTACTTTTGGGAAATATCACTTAATGCAATATCATTGGTAAATATTGTAATGGTGAGTACATTATCAATATTATTGTCAACTTGAAATAAAATTTAAATATATTTATAAAATTCATATTTAGTCGATTGGAATAATGGTTGAATTCTGTGGCCATGTAATTTTTTACAACGAAAAGTCAAAAATATCATGTCCGATTCAACGTGCTACTCATTCTTGTGTTGACATTGGAAGTTCGGTAATTATATAAAAAAAAAAAAAAAAAAACAACAATAAATTATAATACCTCCCCCCCCTATATCTGATCGTTGCCCTCTCTAACATTTTTCACGGAAGATGAAGATTTTCGAATTGATCCAAATATTGAAAAAAAATATATCGATAAGTGATAATACGAATGTGGGTTGGTTTTGGTGGTGATTGTACAATAATTTTATATAACTGCAATTTTAGTGTGATCGTATGGAGGAATTAAAAATAATAACGTTTGTGTTTTTTCTAATGTCCCCTACAACTCGGTTTGCTCCTACCTACCTGAAGAATTGATCTGGATACGAGCTTGCATTATAGACTACTATGTATAATATCTACTGTATCGAAGCCCTTTATAATCACATCGACTTGATCCCTATATAGTCACTTACTTTAAAATTTATTAGGGTTAGTAAAAAAAAAAATTCGTCAATCTTATTTAATAATAAATAATTATAATGACTCTTAGCGTGTTTATGTATTTATATGAATCTAGGACAAAATCACTCCGTATGAATTTGCGGTAGGACAAAATCCCCCCAGAGATAAATAAAATAAAAACGAACGAAAACAGTGGTGAAGCATGAATATTAAATACGAGTAGATAATTTTTTTTTTTAAATACCACTCCTGTACCCCTAACTCCTCCGTAGACCATATTCTTATTTATTCTATAAGTAGGTATTAAGGATGAAATAATAAATTTAAAAATATTGTGAGAGTTGATATATGGGTATTTATTTGAGCATTTTAAATTTCAAATGAATCGTCAACCCAACGTTACAACGGAATACCGAAATACCGAAATCGAAAATAATGTATCAAAATAAACAGAATAGGTGGGTGTCTAAATTATGAGAAAGAAATGGCCTTACCTGAATATTTACATAAAATAGCCCATTTAATGAAGATTAAATAAAAGAGCTATAATATAAAAAAATAAAATGCATATAGATAAAAAATGTTTAATTTCATTTTTATATACATATATATTTATTTTTATTAATTGTACATAATTGAAATTTCATTTTTTATTAAAATTTTATCATACGATTACCATTTTATTTTACATACGCGTATTTAATAAATCGTTAAACCCCTTTGAATCATATTTTAATGTTTTTTATTTTTTTGGGGGTTTTTGTCCGTTTACCTATTTATATATGTGATATTAGTATAATATTAATAATAATAAGCAATAACTACTAAACTTAATAAATACTAAATACTCATATGTTTCCTTAGGTGTTTTCTGGCATTACATTGACGAAATTCGCTGGTCTAACCGTACTTGGTTTCACAAACACGCCAGTGTTTAAAATATTCTTCTACAGAATGTATATGGGTATTGTTGTTATCGCCGCTTTGCATGGTTTAGTGTTCCTACCGGTTTTACTGAGTTACAAAGGTAATAATAATTATTCTGAATTATTAAAAAATTAATTTGTTTTTCATTATGTGGTTTATGTTTCAGATGCACATTGTGTAAGAGTAAATAAGACTGATACTATTAAGACAAAAAATAGACATCGTTATAAGTTACAACTGTCAGAAGCGAATATACCGTGGTAAACCAACACCAATCAGAATCGAATTACTTTTATTTTGAAGTATATATTAGTTTTAAATACCTATACCTAGATAAAAATCGTTACTCTTCCGAACTTGTTGGCACAATGAAACCTATTATAAAGTTAAGTAGGTATAATTGAATAATGATTTTTGGAAATCGCAAGCTGATATATATTTTAGAATTTAAAAGTTGACATATTATGTAATATTTTTATATACCTAAACAATTCGATTCTTATTCGGAACTTTTTTTTTTAAATTTTCGTATTTTTATCTGAATTTTCGTTTTCTATTCGTACAATGTAAACTCGTAGCGAACTAAATATTTAAATTATTAATATGAAATAATTTGTTTATGAAACTCACAAGTGCATTTCAAAACGATCCTTGGAAGAAGTTTCGAACTGTACGTCCGTATCACACTTATTATTTATATGACCCAGTATAAACATTTTAGTAATCCCAACTCCCGGCTAATTTGGTATAACTATCTGGGTGGTTCACAACTATAAGACGACCTTATTTACATTTGTTTTTTAATGTAATTTATATTAATATTTTATATTTTTTTATTTTTATATTTTATATTTTTGAATTTATACGGTTGATTCTTATAACGCCAGTCTAGTATTTTTTTTTTTTTTTCGATAAATCTAATTTATTGAAGTATATAAATAGGAAGAATAACATGAAAAAAAAATGACTAAATAGAATAGAAAATCAGAAATTTAAAAAAAAATAGTTGGAACTGCAGTATACTGAATATTATTTATTATATGTATAATTAATATCAGTGCTCGAATTGGGGTGGGGTGTAAGTGGACCGAGCTCATCTACTATTTCTAAATACTTTGGCAGCTTCCTCACTAATTATATTTTATAGTATACGAGTTGTGTAGTCTGAGGGGATGCTTATATTAGTTATTTTTTAAAGCTCGATAGCACCCCTTCTTCTTTTTTTCCAACTCGAGCGCTGATTAATAAAATATACGGTACTTGATTTTATATTTTGTTAGTGCAGGTTGAATATTAGTATTTTTATAAATATTAAGATTTTATGTAATTATTAAAATTCAGATAGTAAATATATATCGGGTTGTTTAAATGCATAATATTTAATTAATTTGATATTATTATTATTTAGGTGCCCTTGGGAGGGATATGAATGAACACATGCCCATCCCCTGGAAATACTAACTGGAAACTAAATATGTATTAAGTAGGTATACCTAGGGGTCGTTCAAGTATTACGTCAGCACATTTTTGGCCTTTTTAGACTCCCTCCTCCCCCTTGTCAATAATTGTCAGCAAATGTCTGACCTTCCCCTATTTTATTACGTCATAAAATGTCCAACGACTCCCCTATATAAAAGTAAATAAAAAATTTCTGAATTTTTAATGAATTAATTAAAAATAAATGAAAAATGTTGTTATATATTTTGATAGAAATAAGTACATATTTATGTACATATTTTGATTTTTTTTTATTACTGCTGACGTCAACATGATTCTAACCCCCCCCCATCCCCTTTATCAGCAAATGTAAGTACACGACAGACGCCCTCCCCTTAATCTCTTACGTAATACTTAAACGCCCCTACATATATTTTTTTATATAATGAAGTTAACTTTTAAAACATTAATTTACCCAATGCTTATGATACGGAATGTAAATATGTTTATTTGAAAATTTCAAATTCCTGTTTGTGATGATGGCCCTTTTTTTATTGATTTTTACAACTTCCATATAACTGCATATTGTTTTTTTTAATTACAATTCACTAGCATTTTATTAATTCTCATATCACTGCAGTTTATATGAATAATTTGCAATTTATATCACTGCAGTCCATCACATATAATATTAGGATGGACTTAATAAAATATTTGGAAAAGTTATAATAATAAAAATAAGGAGAATCCATCTCCCTGTCCATAAAAATTTTGAAACCTTCACTTTCGTGTCATATCAATCTATATCATTATTCATTATACAATTATTACGGATGCACCGAGTTACAGAAAAACAATTTACATAAAAGTTAATATTTAATTTACTTTCACTGTAATTAGGTATATCAGCTGAATAATTAGTATCAAGTCATTAATTATTTAAATTATTTAAAAAATTACAAATTTATGAAATGGACCACAAGTAAGGAAGAGTTACAACATAATACAGGGTAATTTGGGAAATTTTTTTTATATATTTTATTACAATATGTATTTATTTTTATATTAGTACCTATATATATGTATAGGACAGGTTATTAAAAATTATTAAAATTTGTGATCATATACATCGATTGTGACAATATTTGTTCCTAATGTGTTTTATTTCTTAATTGAGATTTTAAACTATGTATAAGTGTAAATAAATTTAAATGAAATGTGGTTTTTCATTCTTTATTTTTGAATACGTTTTATAATACAATATTTGTTTTGCTTTTTATTTGCATGTATTTGTACGTTTTCCCACAGTTCCAAATACTTTCCTATAAAAAAAATAATTGAATGTTGATATGTTTTAACCATAATCAATGTTTTATCGATACTTTTGATACTACACTACAATATATTGTTCACGAAAGCTATATTATATATATATAATTTTTTTTTTTTACTTTTTCCTTACACTCGGTAACGAAAAATTTACTGACACATCATTATCGTAGTTACTCTTATAAAATGTTTTGCGTGTTAATAATACTTACATTTGTAATATTATATTCAAGAATCGTGCTGACCCAAACGTTTTGTTTGTTATGACTGAAACATACAGTTATAGCGAGTGAATTTAGTTGATTGGGCATATACCGTATGTGGGTGTAAGTGAAAAATAATTAACAATTTAATAATTAATAAATAACTATATTAATAATTAATCTTCTAAGCCAAAAGAAATAACCGTAAAATGTATTAGTGTAACTTGTATACATATATTTCTGGTAAATAATGTGGATTTGCTATTTTTAGACAGATAAATTTAAGTGTAATAAGACTAATAACTATTCATATTATGAATGCATGGATTTTTTTTCTTTCAACTTATTTAAGATACATCATAATATATAATATTATTTTACTTTATTCTATAATCTAGATAACATATTTTGATATGAGTTAAAGTCTGACCGAATATCTTTGTTTTCGTTTTATCAGGCATAATGTACTATACCTATACCTAGGTATAGTGTAATATTTGATCATCCAGAAACGGATAATTTTAAAATATTCTCTTTGCATGTAAACTAGTATACCTAAGGGAGATGAATAAATGAATGTTATAGAAACATATTCTAGTTATACATATAACAATGAAAAATATTCACAATCGAAAAAAATATATTCATAACTTTTTGGGTTATTTAAAAATTACAAAAATTATACTTTTTTTTTATCTTTTTCAAATGACAATTTAGCTCAACGTGCTTCCGTGGTAATATTCGTAAAATTGGCCAATAAATATACCTAAAGCTTTAATAAATAAATACATCACCATCAGCCCTAATAGCTATTCCGTTGGTTCGCTTTGCTTTACGATAATGTTTATATCATTTTCATTTTCCAATGAACAACTTTTAGACCAGAAGAATTGTTCCATTAATTACGCGTGTTTCCAGTAAAAAAATATAATCAGGATGATAATTTTGAGAGATCATTTTAAAATTTTTTATACACTTACGAATATTTAGTATGGTTAAAAATTAAATTCAATGGTTATCTTGTATTTTCACAAGATGTGTGAATAAAAAGTTCAGTTCGGCAGTATTATATTTATATGCACTAATATTGCAAATATGATCATGATTTTTTTTATTTGCGTACAATTAAAAATATAATACAATTTAAAATAAACAACGATAAATATTTGAGTAAATTATAAATTAGTATTTTAAAAAAAAAATGCATAAATAAAATAATTTAAAATGACAATATTATATTATATATTTTACATATCGTTCGAGGTATTTGTTGTTACTTCTTTTAACACCTTATATTTGTATCATATTACAGATAAAAATAATTCAGAAAACTTATTCTGAATATTGATCGAATAAATTAATAGTAATATCGGGCACAAACACGAATCAGCTATATTATTCTTGACTCTTGTTCCTATATCTGGACATCTGTATATAGATACCTGTAGTATTTATTTTCTACCATCTGTGCGAGGAGTAGGTACATTGCGTCACATATAACATATAGAGCAAAAAAATTGTCTTATATAATATTATGATTAAATAATAATCGATATATTTATTTGTTCTTTAATTTAAAATTAAAATAGTTTTTTTTTAGTTTAAAATTTAAAATGGATTCTATAACTTCTAATTGCAAACAAAAAGAGTGAAAACTGCACAGTATAATAATAATAATAAAAAAAAAAATTGCCTAACGAAACGATAATATCTAAGGGGAAAATCAAATACGATAAAAGTCACATCAATATAGTGAATATTTGGTATAAATTTCAAGCCTCTGGAATGCGTTCGAAAACTTAACTCTAGTTAACGCGAGTCAACTATAGTCGATTTCACGTCGTTCGAGAAAACAGTGTTAACTCTATAAGGTTACCGTTCGAAAACCTAATGTTGTTCGCTAGGTTCTTTTAACTCTACCGATAATTATTCTTATCATATACAGATAACAAGCAAGTAATTTTTATTTATATTCCCGCCCATGACGAAAGATATATTTCGTCATGTTCTCACCTATAAAACCAACATTTTGTTAATTGTTTTTAGGTACTTTTTCGTGCATTTTAAATTTTCAGTCTTTTCCATCATGCAAGTGACAGCAGAGTTCAAAAACCAAGAACATAAAGTTTTCATTCCTAATGAATTATATAATTATCTAAAATCAGGTGAGATAATATGATATTTATTGAAATCTCTCCATTAAACTAGAAAATAAATTGGACCAAGACCTATATAACTTTATAATTTATAACAATTTGTACGCATGTTTTATTAGATGAAGTACAGTTAACTAAATACATATTAAATATATTGAAAAATAAACACTTATCAAGTGTTCAAAGTGTTCAAGTATCGTTGTCCGAATATCAATTTATCGTTGTGATGTCAATTTATACCGTGATTAAACCCTACTCTATTCTTATTTATTTTACCCAACTCACAACTCTACTCTAGACTACTCTATTATAACTCGGAATATTCGAACGCACCCCTGGCATTATTATTTTCCATTTTAAAATGATTTTTTTTTTTTTGTCATTTTTGGTAGTTTTCATTTACGACTAAGAAAACTACTAGGAAAATGGAAAAATTGCCTTTTTAACTTACCATCTGGAATGCGAATTCTAGAACGAATTTGAAAGAACGCACTTTGATAATAAATAACATGTTTTGAAAAAAAAAAAAAAATTAATATCGTTAAAATACTACTCGTTTTATTATCTTAATAGGTATTATTATATATATAATAGGCCTATATAATATAATATATAATATATAATATAATATATAATATACTGACTATAGGTATTAAATCATTAAGATTAAAACATATTTTAGGACATATTGGGTAGGTGCGAATATAATATTATGATATATCTACGAGTATAAAAATAAAAAGTAAAAAACGAGGAGTATAGTAGTTATACTACAATGTATCCTTTTCGTCGTAGAAAATGTTGTCATCGTGCCGATTCGTACGAACGGCCGTGTTTGCGGTTGAAGTCCGCGGCGGAATCCCGTTGCCGGTGTCGATGGCCCGCGGTTAACGACGACGTCGCTGTCCCGACGGTACTTTTTCATGCAGTCGGTGTTTGTCGAAACGCGGGTCGTCGTACTCTGTGAACTTTTCGCGCACCTGGGGACCGTGGTGGTGTTCGGTCCCGACGGGTGCGCCGTAGTGCGCTGCAGGCTGCAAGTTGACCACGTACGGCGGTACGATCTTGTGCACTTTGACGGGGTACAGACTGGATATTTGCACGACGTGCGGACTGTCCACCACGTTATTATAACGTTATAACGGAATAAAATCGATAACGTTATAAAACGAAAAAACGTTATAACGGGGAAAAAAAAATAACGTTGTAAAACGAAAAACGTTATAACGCAAAAAATAAATAACGTTATAAAACGATTATTAATTATAATAATATTATTTTTAAATCACGTTAAATAATCAGTATCACCCAAAGGCCAAATTAAAACACAAATATTTTAATGTCCGTATGAAAACCAGGGGCGTCATTTCAGTTTTTTTTTCGGGTGTGCGGGCTTTTAGGCAATCCAATTTTAACATTTTAAAAGTAAATAAGCAAAAAAAAAAAGGTCTTTGACTTTTTTTTCTAACTATTACGAATTGATTATATATTCTATGGCGGCACATTAGAGCATTGGCAGGCGCCACTTTTAAATTAGTGGTGGTGCCATTGCACACCCTGACCCTCCCCAAATGACGCCCCTGATGAAAACGACTAAATACATCACGCGTTCGGGCGCGATCTTGTGCTAATATTAATAGCTAAACACGCATTTGTTGTTACTGTCTATCCAACAGTGAATATAGCAAAATCACACTATGTAAATTGCAGAATTTTGGTTAAATTTACAGTATAAAAAACGCAAAAAAAAAAAATAACGTGAATGATTACCGTGTCCAAGTGGGTCCGTGCAATTAGCGACCGGACAACCGACGCACGGACGCAGGCGCAGTGTACCTACACCGAAATTTGCGCCCCGAGACGACTGCAGTTGCACAAAACCGCAGCGCGCGACGACCGGGCCGCCCGAAGAATTAATATTATGAAAAAAACTTGTTGTGTTATGTTATATTGTTATGTTTCTGAAAATTTTTTTATTCGTGATAAATATATAGGCTATGTAGGTAGGTGCTTACCTATGTAGTTAATATACGTAGGTACTTGTACTAATCTGTAGTTCTACTTTATAGAAACACGAAAGACAGAGATGACTTTTGTAGTTTATGACGTACCTAATAAAAAATAATAATGTAAACTATATTATAATATAATATATACCGTATGTATCGAATGTTCTGTGTGTGACTGAATTATTATGAAAAATATACGCATTATTATTAGGTATTTAGAAATTAAAATACACAAATTTCTACAAAAAAAACAGACCGCTACATCCGTATTTGGTTTTTGTCTCTATAACCAACTGCAGATAATATAATAATAGGAAATATACGTTTGACATTCCTATTACCTGCAATTTTATCAATTCTAATATTATAGTAAATTTATCTATTACCAAATGTATAAATGAGATCATTGTCTATACCGTAGCATTAATTTTTAAACTTTCATGATTTTATATACTTTAGACATTTATATAATGCAAAATATCGAGACAAATTATAAAAAAAAATAATACGCTACGTCATAGATTAGGTTCTCACTTCTCTTCTATGTAGTAACAAAATTTAGTGTTTTTTTATTTTTTTTTATTGTAGCCCCGGTGTTTTATGTTTGTATAATCACGTTTTTGGAACAAATATCATGATTACATAATAATACAAAAAGGTACTAACACAGGACTATTTTTAAACTACCTATATTTATATTACTAATTATATTTAAATGTTTTTAAATTGTTAGATTTTCTTTTTTCAAAAAGTGTCTTAAAAAAAATTGCACATACAGAACTCCTTAAAAATATGGATAGTCCTTTTAAGAGGACGCTACACACCTGATTTTTAAGTTGTTTTGTGAATTTTGAATTTTTATGCAATTTTATATATACATTGATATTATCGAAACTTCGAGAATTACTGAAAATGTAAGTGCCTACTAATCCGTCAAAAATATTACTTTTCTATTAATTTATCTATAATAAAATCTATTTATCTATAATAGATTATTATTATTATATTTTATTTATATCTCGTCAAAACGGTGATTGCCGAATGACTAAATTTATGCCGTGCTATCTGGTATATTCAAAGAATTTGTTGATCGACCAACAATCGTCAGTGGCCAAATCCCGGTTTCCACTTGTCATATTTTATATCCGAGACCACGTCCGTGCGTCACTGATACGAATTCTGACGTTACTATCCGACTCGTACGAGATAAGCAGCACGAACGTAAACACGTACCAACATGGCCACATAGCATAGATATATTTACCCAGTGGTTGAATTGGGGGGTGAGGGCACTGGGGGACCGAGTACCCCTTCTATTTTTTCAGAAATTTGAACGTACCTCTACTATTATTTTAAAGAGGAACACGAAGGACGGTATTTGATTTTTCACTTTTCATTGAAAAATTACATGCGTAAAATTAAATATATGTTTCAAATTATAGAGAAGTAATAACTTATTTTTTCGATATTGTCGAATTACAAAATACAACAGCAGAAATGATTCAAACTACCATTATTACCAATTTATCTAAATATGGATTAAATCATGAATATTTAAAAGAAAACTTGGTATCATTTGTGAGTGATGGTGCATCAAATATGCTAGGAAGAATATCTGGTGTTGGTATTAGACTACAGCGATTATATCCGAATATTATAGTTTGGCATTGTTGTAACCACAGGCTGGAATTGGCAGTATCTGATACTTTAAAGGAAGTTCAAGGAACAAATTATTTTCAATGTTTCATAGAAAAATTATACTCATTATACCATCAATTACCTAAAAATATGAATGAGTTAAATGAATGTGCAAGCTCTTTGGAAGAAAAATTATTGAAAATTGCAAAAATATTTACAATCGAATGGGTTGCTTCCAGTGAAAAAACTTTGAAAGCTGTTTGGAATAACTTTTCTGCATTTTATGAACATTTTCTAAAAGCATCAAATGATAGTCTAAGAGATTCAAAAGATAGGTCAAAATATACAGGACTAAAAAGAATATTAACACTTCAGTTGAATTTGTTCATGATTTGACAAATTCTTCAAATCAATTTCGTCTTTTAATAACCTTTTAATTATGTTTTTAGGCATCATGTATGATGGATTGTCTGAACTGTCGGAATTCTCTTTTCAACTACAAGATAGAAATATATCGTGTTAGATTTTCTAAAAGATATGGATGCACTTGATATAAATACATAGCCAGACAGTTGTGACATTCAATATGGTGATAAAAATGTCAGAAAGTTGTCGGCAAAATTTCAAGTTGATGTAATATCCACGGTTCGTGGATTTCGTGAATATAAAGATACTAGAAATTTGTCGACAATTCGTTAACTTCAACCATTGCTATAATGGCTAAAAAACAATTGTAATTTCATCTTCTGAATGTGAAAGGTCATTTACTGCCACGAATAATATTGTAACATGGAAAAGAAATGTATGAACACCACGACACATATCATCATTGCTTTTCATTAAATGTGTTGGACTTCCAGTAGATATGTTCAATCCAACTAGTTAGGTATGTCCAATCATGGATTACAAGTGGCAAAAGATCTGCTGAAGAAATTTGTTGTCCAAAAAGAATAAAAAAAGATAACGATAAGCAAACATGTATTTATGGAATTATTTAAATAAAGATTCTGTAATTTAATATAAATAAATATAAATAATAAATTAATTTTATTATAATATTTTGTTACATTTATCATCATTACTTACTGGAATGGACATTGGTTTGTTTTAATTTTTTATATAAAGATAATAGATAAAAGGGTAAGAGGTGAGACAACTGTTACTAGAAATCAGTTTGGGTTTATACCTGGTAGGTCAACAATGCAGCCAATATTTTGTGTGAGACAGATTGTAGAGAAGTACAGAGAAATCAAAAAGAAATTGTATTTGGTATTTATTGATCTAGAGAAGGCTTATGATAGGATTCCTAGGGAGATCTTAAAGTGGGCATTAATGAAGAAAGGATTACCAAAGGTGTATGTGAACATAATTGAAGATATGTATGAAGGGGCGAGTACAAGAGTGAGAAGTCTGTGTGGAGAAACTGAGGA
>JAIPRL010003252.1:0-48854 GCA_025469235.1 Pemphigus obesinymphae | reverse complement strand
TACGTATTTGTTAAATAAAAACAAATTATTTTGTAGAAACTGGGTATTTATTTATACATATAAATAATTCTACAAGTAACTCAACACCAAAAAAAAAAAAAAATTATATCTATGGTGTTTTTATATACCAACAAAATTCCAAAATATATTATATAGTATATATATATTATATAGGTATATAATAATATACCTATAAATAACAAAAATATTTAGAATCTTATTTTACATAATATTTTATGGATTTTTGTTCTATATATTTACAATTTATTGTTATTTAAGTTATTTTATTATAATAAATTAAACTATTTTACTTATTTATTTTAATATTTTAAATAAGGCGCAGATTTAATTGATCTTGGTAGGTCTATGTGTATTAATATGTAGATAACGTATAGAGTTAAAATTGAATGTCTTATCTGATTTTATTGTATTGTGATTTGTATATATATATTAAATAAGTACAATAGCTAGGTACCTATAATATAATACATTATAATAATTTGTCTATTATCTATATCTACACAAAAAATAATTCCCTAATTTTTTTTCAATATCAACACATATTATATTGAGTGTTATGAATAAGTATAACAAAATAATGATAGGTGTATAAATAATATTATGTATAAGTAAAGAAGTTTTGGATTCAATTTTTCCATATGGGTAATTTATTTTACACGTCTAAAATATCAGCTTGTAATTTTACATAACTTTAATAAATTTTAAAAGTTAAAACGTATAACTCGTAATGAAATACATCATTATAATCAAGTGCATTGGATAATAGGTTTTGACAATACCGTGGGGTATAATCAAATACACAGTACAGATTACAGTAATTGAGTGTGTAAAATAATGCGTCGAAAAGTGCTAATATTTAAACCCAAATATGAAATTAAAAAAACTTATATTTATAACCGACTTTGGCAATGCTTTGCTATTGATTAGTAAAATATTAATATTAAATATATAGACCTGTAAAATAATATTTTAATTTACTGTTAAGTATGTATTAAGTTTTTGGATAAATTATTTATCTGAATTTATTTTACAATACTCAGATAAATTGAATATTTATTTAAAAAACCCCCATACATGTAAGTATCTATTATATGTTTCTGTATCACCAAAATTTATAACATTCCAAATTTTACCATTTTTTCCTCTATTCACTCTATTGTCTATACATCTCTATTCTATACAAATATACAATTTTGTCTCTTCTTATAGTTATTGTATTTTTTTTTTTTTTTAAATACTAGATTAAAAAAATTTTTGAAACTAAAAATTGACTTTTTGTTTACTTTATTTGTTATTATTTTTTTAATAAAACTTTGTCCTATATATATTTCAGATCAAGCTTAAAAAAAATTATATAATGTTGTTTTATTAAAAAAATTCACAATAATATTATCTATAATGATTAATTTTTCTCCCATGACCTTTCAATTAACTGAATCAATTTTCAAATGTTCTATTAATTTTTGAGCTTAAATTTTGAGTTCAAGACCTAAAATATTTAAAAAAAACATTAAACACATCTCTACCGTCCCTACATTGGCGTCGTTTGGACCATGCAAGGTATATATTTAAAACTAAATATTATAGTAATTTGGCCAGCTTTTTAAATTTGGTTGGTCTGTGTAATAAGGAGTGGCTACTGCAGGCTTGTGCAATTCAATGGTCTACTTACAAATTCGAAAAATTATGAATTTTTTATCATTTATAAAAATATGATAAATCACGTCTGTGTCAATAATTACTATTATATTGGCAAAAGCAAGTTATATTACTTTTGCTGAAAATCCCATACAGGGTTATGGCTTCACGGAAAATACAATATATATAGTTATAGTTACAAATATATATGACTATAATTAATTCTACAATAAAAACAGCTAAATTAAGGATTATTTATACTAACTATAGGGATAACTATAATATTAGTCAGATTTACTAAAAAGCATTTTACTATAATTTTATAATAAATTACTTTAAAAAAACTTGGAAAAATGAAAAAAAAAACAGGAGTGATTCGAACTTGGGACGATTGGCTTGGTATCTATTAATTTTAACATTCTAACTACCACCCCTTCAAAACTAAGCGAAACTCCGGTCGTATAAGTACTATAAACAATACGGACAGCTAAAAATAATTAAAAAATAGGTACTATAAATACTATCAAATACTACCATAATAATATTAAAATACTATAAAATATAGTAAATTTTCCTATACAAAATAACTATATTTATATCGTACTAATTATTATATCGTTTTAGTAATTTCAACTATAAAATAGTAATTCTATCTATATTTTATTTCATTATAATATTTTAGTAATTATTTTTTTCACTGTTGCATAAAGTATGCGTAGATATTAAAAAAATAAATGACTCCACTGTATCCCTATAGCACAGTAATAATTATAAACAATCGAATTTTCTAGGATTATTTAAATGTTGTATAACTTTTTTCAAATTAGTATGTATTAGGAATGGAGGACGCCATAGATACATTTGTTATTTTATCGTTAATAAACATTTTCTCAATTATGTGGTCGTAATTAAGAAATCAAACTATACACAATATTTACAAGTTCTATCGTCTTTTTTTTAAAAGACAAAATTATAAAAAAAAGATTAATTTTATATAAATCGTTTTTTGGGGTTTTTTTTACAGATTAACAGACATAACATCGTTTTATTTATGCTATCGAAAAAAGGACGACGGTAAAACACAGATAATATGTCTATTATATTATATTTCTTAATAAATTACGACTACTGCAGCCCGAGAAAACATTTTCTTTTCTTTTGCAAAGTAGTTTTGTTCATTAATATCTTAATTATACAACAATAAATAGTAGCACTGATACGGAATTATTTTATAGTTACTTTTAAAATGTATCTACTTAAATATTTTTAAAATGTTAGATATTTTATTTATTGAAATTTCCTATATAATATAGAACCCCTAAAAATGTTATATGTGACGTCCTCTTAAGGGGAACGATTGTTATTTGTCATTGGCTATAGCTTATAATATGTGCCCTTTAATCAAATCGGGGACTAGACCTTTTTATGCTACTTCGACACTGGAAGTATTGTATCTCCATAATCTAAATCGATTCACCAAATTCTCCTCCGCCACATTTGAAATCCATGAAATAATAATATGCAAATCTAATGATATCCACTCCTTAAATAAGGTTTATCAGTTGCCAGACCTTATCATGTGTTAGGCGCCATTGGGTTCTGGGAAATTTTTATTTTTGATCAAATTTTTATTATTTTAAGATTTTACGCATACTATAACATTTAATCTCAAAATTTCCACCTCCCTACAATATTATATATGAAATATATGAAAAAAAGTCAAAAGTGCATGAATAATTGACCGTTAAAACCCTTATTATGAAATATAAAATTTTAAGGGGTGATGGGGCGAAAGGAAATTTTGGGGTTATATGTGAATAGATTAAAAAAAATAACATTTTGTAGAACTCAATTTTAGTGGATCTACCGGTTCCAATTGTGAATTTAAACCATCAAGGGACCCACTGAAACACACAAAAAATTTCATTAAAATCAGTCCAGCCGTTTAAATACCTACAGAAGAATTAGGTATATTATATAATTATATTATCTATGTTTTATTTAACTTGTAATAATATTAATAAAATATATTTATATAACTAAATTTAAAATTAAAAATAATAATCAATTCTATGTTATTATCATTTATCATAAGAAAAGTTATATCACCCAAGACCCCTTTTCTGAATACCTAGCTATGATAACTTAAAATAGTACTATGAATTTTAATTTACAAAGTACAATGTATGTAATAACTCATCTGAAATTATTTTGTTTTATTTTAAGCTTGATTAAATTATTTTTGATAAAGTAAGATATGTTCTGATGTGCCTGAAATTAGCAATTCAATAATTTTATTTACTTACTGGAGCTTTTCTTTGACAATGTCTGTAGGACTTGGAGATGAATTCACGAGGAAGAAAAATATTAAATTGATATGTCTTTTAATAAAAATAGGTAGGTATTTAAAATGTAATTAAATAAATATGAAATACGAAAGGAAAATAATAATTTTTTGAAATTGACTATAACTGAATGAATATTCTGCTATCCCAAGACCCTGCAGAGAGACCAACCGTGATGTTTGATTAAGTGACCATACAATGACGAGATGACAATGCGCTAGGGTGAAGCTAGGATCAACATGCGATGCACTGTCTTGAGATTTTCGTATCTTCGGGGAAGAGTTTATTGTCGACTTAGGCTTAGAGCACACCAAGGAGGCAAGGTGTATAGCGTTGAGGTGTAAAATTAAAAACGGAACACGTGTATTTTTATGTGATTGCGCACACCAATGCAGTGAGGTGTGTTTCGTCGCATCGCGTCGTAGTGCGAACCGGTCATTGAAGATGTTTTTTTGGGACGACGTGAGCGGTTTTCGTGTTTTTCGTAATCAAATAATTTGAAAGTATTTTTGTCCGTCGTGTTTTTGCTCTTTTATATATGGATGAACCCAATATTTCTTTTGTTATTATTTTTAAGTAATAATAACAAACTATTATTTAATAATTATTAGGTAATAATAATTACGTCAATTCTTCATAGTTGGAAGAGGAACTCATAATTAAAAGTATTAGCAATGCTGGGAAAGTTAATGATTTTTTTAAACTCAGTTTAGTTAATTTAATAGAAAACAATAGTAAAAGTTTAAAGTTAAGATAAAAGAATAACAATAACTTCAGTTAATTAAATTTTTTTTTTATTTGAGTCAATATAATATTTGAGATTTAAAGGTATAATTAATTATCTATTTTATTTATTTTTTTTTTTGAAATACTGTTATTTTTTAACTTAAAGCATTTTAAAATTTTCTATTATCATTAATATAATATTATTGAAAATACTACAATGTATTTAAAATAATTATTATTAAGACTAACAACTAATAAGTCTATAAAAATGTTTAATTAGTAGGTACCTTATATTTCGTATATACTACCTATACACTTTTCTTTAAAATTCTAAGAAATGGAAATTGCTTATTGCAAATTACCTACATAAATATTGGTTATTGATGGGAAATCTATTAAATTCCTCAATTTATATTACGGGGAGGTTATTATATAATATATAGGTATTTTTGTTTTATTTATATTTTTGGGAAATAAATATTTCTTATAATAATATAAGAATTATTAGAAACGACAAAAATAACTTTATATTTTGACAATAGACACAATATCAAATCAAAATATATCATTTATTTCAAAATTAACTTAACTGAGTTTTAATTAAAAATAACTTGCTAATTAAAAGTTAATATAGCCAAAAATAAGTTGAGTTAATAAGTTAGGTTAACAAAAATTAAATATAAATAGTTAAGTTAAAAGTTAAAATTAACTTAACTATTAACTTATTAACTCGTTTATGTACAGCATTTAGTATTAGTACCTAAAATTATTAAGAATATATAGTAAACTATTATAAAATAATAAATATGAATATTGTTAAAGACAACTTTTGATAGTAGATAGTAAATTTGTTTTGCCACACTTATATGCTTTTTTCATTACGTGATGCGACGCACGCACCTAGCCTCTTTGGTGTACGCTCGGTCTAAGATATTTCAGACGCGTGTGATTTTGTCTTTTTCACGTAAGCATCTTCTCGTTAATAAAATATCGTTTATTTACGTGGATTCAAATATAATTGTGACGTGATATAGAATCAACTTCTTTTTTTATTATATTTTATAGGCCCGGACACTATTAAAAATGAACACTGGTAATATACTTATCTCAGAAAAGCGTGGTGGTCATCTTCTAATTACCAATCAGTATGACCATGTTATTTAAATCAAGATATTTCCATTCAAAATTACGAAATATCACGTTGAGATGACAATTATACATAAATTATGGTAAAACTTTGATTTATAATATTTTTTTAATCAATCTTCACAAAATATTTATGGAAACTTCGATTTTCAGACACTTTATTTTATTTCGCAAAACGGTACAGTACATTTAATACCATAACTGACTTTTGAAGTAATATTATTGGCAAATATAATTTACAAACGTTAATTAACTTAAATCGTTTGTTTATAGAGATATACCTACGTTTTAATGAAAGATAACACGAAATTTGAATAGGCAATAAATTAATAACTAATATAAGCATTACTAAATGAGAAGATGGTAGCCGGTTTTTTGTTTACATTCGAAGTGTCTTTTCTGATTTAATCTATTCTGTGATATAGGTACATTGTACAATGTACATTCCAAAAATTCATTTTTTTTTTTCTTTAAGTTTTCAGAATTTTTTTTAGCGTTTTTAAACAATGATCTCCATTCTTCATACAACTTTTTCAAATATTCTTTACATGTATACGACTCTTTAGTTGGTATTCGTGCTTTTCTCAAAAACACCAAACACTCATCTATAACTAGAGAAGCACTTTCACTTAAATTCATTTTTGCTACTCTCATGTTATATAGTAAAACTTTTAATCAATCATCTCTTGATGGTAATTTGCATCCCGTTATTTGGTAGTTCATATATCCAATAAGAAATATTTTTTTCCCGAAACGGTATTTTTATAGTGAAATTTAAACAATTTATTATGAAAAAGTCTATTGAATTCGGATATCTTACCGTTTGTACTGATTTACACCAAATAAATATTATCCTGACTACCACTGATATACCTACTAAATATTTTAATTCTTTGTCCGTATACAAAGTTATAACAATAATTTATCATAAAAATAATTGATAATACACAATTATATTTTAAATGGAGATAACACGATTATAATCTTGTAATTGCATGATTACAATTTAACGAATATAAATTATTTGTATTATATTAAGTCTGTGTTGATAATATAAAATATAGGATATATAGGTAGGTAAAATAATATACAATTGACACTTTAAATTCACATAGGTAGTGATTTAAATTTATATTTTGTATTTTTGACAGTTATTCAGTTATACCATAATAGTTAGTATTATAAATAAAATTCGATTTTACTATAATCTTTTACTGTTAAATATTACGTAAAATGGGAAAAAAAAAATATTTTTTGAAAATTTAAAAAATCAATGGTTTTTGTTAATAAATAGGCTATAACGTTGAAACTAAGTGTAATAGATAATACATATATATATAATATTTATTGTAGAAAACAATACGTTAAATATTTTTATATAAACCTTTTTTCAATATAATTAATAGTTTAGGCAGTAATTGAAAAAAACTTTTTTTACCATAGTTTTTATGCACACCTGTCCAAGCATTGTCATACTAGTTTTTTTTTTTTATTAACATTGAAAATTAATATAATGTTTTTATTATAAGTGTGTACAACATAGCGGATTTGAAGGGATTTTCGCTAAGTTTTATTATGTCCGTGTAAAACATTAATTAATCTTGAAAGTTCAATACCTTACTTTGTACTTACTATACTTATACAATCAACTGTATTTAATCATTTGGTTGAAATGCAATAATATATGTTTAATATAAATGAGTCCAGGCAGTTTTCCAATTATTACTTATTAGACGTATTTTATTACACTACAGTCCTAATACGAAATTCAAGATTATAAAAATTAAATTAAATTTTTCTAGGTTTTTAAAAATTTTATTTTTAGATCACGATCAAAATAATAAAACGTTTTAACCTCTAAATAATTTGGGTTAATGTTTTAAAAAAAATTAATTTTCAATATTTTAAAAATATATTTTCTGATTTTATAATAGGTACCAGCCCTGTGTGCACAATGATGATGTAGTAATCTATGCGATGTCTGTTTATGATCTCAAATGTGATGGCACATTGTAATATCTGTGTACCATCTAATTGATATAGGCGGAAAATATTACGTATTGCGAGATGTCTATAACTTCGCGCTGGTGAGGTCTATGTGAATATAATATGTAATGTTACATAAAGGTTATTAATGGGATATTAATAATTATTGATATATAATATATCTATATATATATATATATATATATATATATAATTATCTAGGTAAATTAAAGTATCATTTAAATAAAAATAATATAACATACCTACTTAAACTTGTATGGAATTAACATTTTCCTACATTAAAAAGTACTTGAAATACTATATAAATATCAATTTTGTTTTTCAAGTAATTAGTGTATTCTTTAATTACTAAAAAATGATCACAAAACATTGACCATACTGAAAACTAAACCGCACAGACTAGTTCGGGCGCTGTCTTAAACAGTCCTAATCAAATTATTATTATTCAGCTCATAACAGGCAGCTTCCAGGGGTTACTTTTTTGGCATATCCCAGGATTTATCTATTATGAGCTGAAAAATAACAAATTGATTACCTATAGATCTACTTACATTCGTCCTTTTGGGGAAAAGTGACTGCGAAAGAAGATAGGGATCATGGGTGCTCATAGGACAAATGTATGGGGGGGGGACAGACTTTAATACATTTAAATATTTTCATGTTATAAACTATCGGTTTAAGCAATAATCCATTTTGAAGTTATTCTCCCGGGAGGAAATGTTCCTCCCTTGATTCTCAATAGACACCCACAGATATAGGCTTTAAATGGGAAATTTTTGAATCACCACTGCAAATTCAATAACAGTCAGATCAGACTCGAACTGATATTAAAGTGTGTTATACACTGGTATATAACATACTAAAATCATTTTTTTTGGATATTCTCCAAAGGGGTACATGTCCCCCTATTCCTCTTAATGTACACCTATGGTTAGGAGCTTTAAGCAAAATAAAGGGTAGCCAAAATCGCGATGCACTAAGTCCACTTTTCCTTGAGTTATGAGCAATCCAAAATTCGGTTTTGGACTACCCAAAAAAGTTACTTCTAGTATGTTATATACCTTAGTGTACGACACATTATGCCACCGGTTCGAGCCCGTTTTTGCTGTTATTGAATGCACTGCAATGATTCAACAATTTCCCTTTCCCTTCCTTCGCCGTGCCTGTAATCGTATATCTGTTATTAATTATTACTTAAATAGTCGAGTTATACTCAAATTTTTATCTCAGTTAGTAGGTAGGTAGGTTAAGATGTTAGATAGAAATGTAAATTGTTCATGTGTCATGTGTTCAAATCCGGCAAACATAGTACCAAGTTTTTGCAACGATGAATATTTATTTAAGTTTTTAATTAACGTCTCAAAGTAGTTACGAATGTGATGTTACATGCACTTCTTAAATCTAGTTTGCAAAACCGGACATTAAACGTCTAGGATGTGCCGTAGAGAAGTCACATAGAACTAATGTTAAACTTCACATATCACAGTGTAACTACTATGTAATATCTATGTAACTAGATTTTGCACATAAGGAGTAATAATAATAATAATAATAATAATAATAATAATAATAATAATAACATCAATAATACATTATATTATTATAACTTTAAAAATCAATCTCTATAGTTTTGCCAACTGAATTCTTGTGTTTCTAATATTACGGACTAGGTACTATATTAAATTCTAGGGCTTAAATACTTATTACTAAAATTTAAAAAAAATAAGCTTATCGATAAGTTAATATTTCATTTTAATATGAATAATAAATGGAGAACATAATAATATCAATAAAAAAAAATATTAAAATACCTATAATAATACCTATAAAATATGAATATATCTATTGCAGCTGTATAATATGTAGGTTACTCATCGTACGTTAAGTATTGAATATACATTATCTGGTCCCCTGGAATTTTTTTAAAAATCGATAGAGAGTCGTATGGTGTTCAATTGATTCCCTCACTATGGAAACAATACATGATTTAGTTATTATTATATATAAAATAAAATGTATATTTCTATAAAATAATAACTAAATTTGAAGCTTTTTTATTTGTGTATTGCTTATAATGAGTGATCATTGTACGAATAAACCAAAATATTGTTTGGACAAAGACGAAAACGAAAATAAACCAATAATTCTCGACAATGCTGATTATAATTATGTGATTAACGATAAAAATGATAACGAAGTTGATAGATTAACGATATGGAAAACGGAAAAACATGACCCTAATGTGAACTGTAATGCAATATTTGATATAAATTTTAATGAAAATGTCGACGATGCGGAAGAAAAAAATTTAAATAAAGAACAATGTGCCTGTATTAATGCATGGAAACAACTTCAGCATTCTTTTGAACTAACCGATGAAGAACTCTTGAGAATGTATCAGCTAAAAAAAACCATACCCGATGATTCTTTTACTTTTATGCCTATTGACCTCAATAACGATGACTGTGGTGAGGATTTAGAAGATTTTCAATTGGACGGAGAATATTTGTTTCCACAATTAGAAGACTTGACTCGTGAGTACAGTAATGACGTACGCAAAATAGAGAGCACGTCATCAGATAAGGAAAAAGACCAAGTGGTTGATAAACCCAAGGAACAAGCCGTTAATCAAGTAAAAACTAACTCTGTAAACAATCAAATGAAGTCAATTACAAATAATAACAAATATGTCATCGACACGACAAACAACAAAAATAAATCTTTCACGCCTAATACTCATGAAAATGTTAATACTTCAAATAAAAAACAACGCATGGGTGATACCACAAAAGTACCTGAGAAAGAGAAATCGGCCAAACAATGTGTAGAATTGCTGGAAAACCATAATTTGAATTATAGTAAGAAGGGGTTACAGTATTTGTATACGTATGGTGAAAGTTACCGAGGTGGTGTATATACGGGTCATAAGAATTGTGTAGATTGTTGGGTTCCAATTCCAAAGGATAAGGGTTGGATCACAGATAAATTCCTTTCTGATGTAAGTAGTTTGATTAAACTATATAAAAATCATTATTTATTTATACAAGTATATATATTGGCGTTAGAAAGTGATAAGCTGTAACAGATCATTGGTGTTATCTTTTCATATAATTTTACAAACGACCCTCCCCCTCATTAAATTTATAAGTTTTCCATCGCCAATAGAGGATTGGTTATTCCTGAATAAACGATCCTTTGAATACATCGTTAACAGTTTAACATTAACGGGGACTTTATACCGGTATTAATCGTTGTCTCTGTCGTCCTACACATACGGAACATAGCAAAATCGAGTTTTGTATTTCAAATATTGTAGGTTATTTTGCTCGAGTTTTGGATATTATGATGATACATTATCAAGGGTGTAAGTATTAATTAATTTCCTATAGGAGTAGTTTAAAGTAGGAACTTTGGGCGCCTAGTAAAAGAGATAGTAAAATTAATTACCTACACAGTACATATATATGTACTGTGTAGGTTATTTTAATTTTTTAACATAGTAGGGGTACTACAAAAAAAAAAAAATGGTTTAAAATAATTATAATTTATATAAGTAAATTTAATTTATGATTTATCTCAGTTGTTATACTGTTCACAATTTCTAGTGGTACTAGAGACGTCTTTGTAATTGTTGATCATTTAGACGCTCTTGTTTCATCGAATTTCTCAAGAAATTTTTATACATTTCAAAGTTGAAAATGAACGTTCGACAATTGAAATAAAAATGGAAAGAGTGGCCAAAAATTTCAGAAGCTTCCAAATAAGAGGAAAAAATTGTTTGTTAATTGATTTTTAAGTTTAAAACATATTTAAATGTTTGAATAGTAGTTAATTCTTTCCTAGCTGATATTCAGACAATATTTTTTTGATTTTTTACGTTTCTTGAATTTTTTTTTAGTTTATCCAATGCTTTAATATCATCTTTTATGAATCTATTATTTCATGGTACTGAGAAAATCGCGTTGTTAGCTCATTTTGTATATAAGCATACGGTCAAGATAAAAACTTTCCTTTTATAATATATTTTAGCCGTATCTGCAGGAATGTTGCTTCATTCTAGTTAGTAATACTAGGTATTAGTTAGTAGTAGTTACTCTAGGAGCTTGTAACGGTGGCGATTATACATGATGTTCAAGGGGAGAGGGACGAAAGTTTTGACCAGCCCAAACCACTGCAAAATAAAAAAACTTATCTTAATACGATTGCCATATCACATAATTTTCACCCATCAAACAATAAACTCGGAAACCACAAACATAGAACATTACGTCACTTTTACATAAACAGCACGATGTCCAAATTTATCAAAAATGAAGAATCTCCTTGTGGTTATTATAAATTGATCGGATAAATTATAATATCCATTAAAGTAAATAAAATTTAACGTAATTTTAAAATTTGAATTTAAATTTAACGTAATTTTAAAACTACAATCAGAATAAGTCGTTAGTGTTTATTAAGTTATGACGATTTGAAATATTTGAGTTTAGTAAATATTTTGCGTACTATGACTCGCACAACTTCAATATATTTTAACATGTTACGAACGATAAATAAGTCAAAATTTATCCACCGTACTTAATTTAAAAGTTAACTTACTTGAGTTTACCATTTATATTGGGCCGGGGCCACCCATGGTGATCGAATCGCCAATATAGGAATATTTTTGGTTAGGTATCTATTAATATTTATTTTATAGTATTATGCATGAAATAATATACATAATTTATAAGCCCATTTTTAATTATGTAATAAGTAATAAATATATAGCTTATAATATAAGTATATATATTATATATATATTATGTAGGTATTATAAATGTCAATAAAACTTATTTTTGGTATGAATAATTCCAAATAAATAGCCAGTTCTGTAATTCCGTAAATATAGTAGGTACAGGCAGTGGTGAATCTAATGGTCGTTTAGTCGGAAAATGAGCCGATAGGGCTCTTAGCCCCTAGATAATTTTTGATCTGAGGTCCTTTCTAAATCAGTACCGATGTATTTCATTTTATTGTTTTCGAAATGATTTTTTTTATTTTTGGAGCCCCCGCCAAACTTAGGCCCCATGGCCTCCAAACTATGAATCTGACCTGGGTTCGTAGTATACAGATTCAAATTAAAACTTATGGACTGTAGCCAGGAACAGAAAGTATATCTGCAGCACAATGTAAACAGCTATCTAAAAAAATAGTAAGATACTTCAAAATGAGTATCTAGATACTAAATACATTGAAATTGATTTTAATAATCATATTAATTTTGATCATTAAAATGATATCAATATCTATATTATATTATACGTGTTTGATGCGGGTAATAAATTTGTGTTATAAATAATAAAATAATAATGCCAGTGAGTATATTATTATTATGGAGTATACTATATTATTTTTGCTCAGGTCGACTAATAAGTAGTATTATTGTATTTTGTTTACCTAATACGGTTGTAAGTTGTATACGTGTTGTAATAAAATATAACTTTTAAGTATATTTTAAGTTAGGAATAAGATATAACTTACACTATAACAATAAAATAAAAAAATATGTATAACAGCACTAACTGTAAAACAGTGGGGTGTTTATGAGAAGGGGGTCCACACACGGCACCTCTCCACCAGAAATTTCTATTTGAGTTTTTGATACCTATTCGTATACATTACTACTCGATTTGATAAATTATAAACGGCTTCGTTATTGAAAAACAATCTCATATTCCCTCCCTTTTTTAAAAATTCTTAAATGCATCTATGTGTACTAAGTAGGTACTATTAATCTGAGAATTTAGTATTATTTGTTTATATCGATTATTCTATTATTAGATTATATTCTGTGGTACACAAAATTCCTAATAATACTTATTAAGTACCACCTAGGTACCTACTTATCTAGTTATTAATATTTATTTCAATTTAGAAAAAAAAAATTATAGTTTCAAAGTATTTTTTGAATGTATCAAGTAACTTTTTTTTCAGGGCTTAAAACCACTTCCCAAAATAGCAGTAACCAATTTTGAGAATTTTTGACAATTTTGAGAACCAATAACCAGTTTTAAGCGGCTTTTCAAATACATATATATATGGAGTAACGGGTTTTTGAGTATTTAAAAAATAAGTGGTTACCACTTCTCAGTTAAAAACCGCTTCTTAATTTTTAGAATAACCGGTTCTTGGTTTAAGACCACCTCTTCCTTCTCATTATCGGTTACCGGTTTTAAGCAGCTTGTATTACAATTTAAATAGACTTTTGACAAACCTTTATAATATTTATGAGAATATTAATTGTCGTCCAACTTTTTGGTCTCTGCTTTTCGATATCGGAATATTTGTTAGATTATTAAAATTATTTAGAAAATAAATCCTATAAAATAGTAAGATTCATCGCGATCCCAAATAACATAGTTAAAAAGAATTCATAATAATTATAAAATAATGGTTGTAAACAACGATTTTCTTCACTTAAGTATTTTTTTTAACCAGGGCGTTTAAATATTACCTCAGCACATTTTTGTCCTTTTTAGTCCTCCTCCCCATTGTCAGTAATTGTCAGCAAATGTCAGACCCCCTACTTTATTACGTCAATATATGTCCAAAGATCTCCTATATTAAATAATAAAAAAAAAAATCCGAATTTTACATGAATTAATTAAAAATAAATGAAAAATTTTGTTACATTTTTTAAATTTTATTATACATATTTTAATAAAAATATTATATATTCATGTACATATTTTGATTTTTTTTTATGACTGATGACATCAGCATGGTTCTACCTTCTCCATCCCTCTTGTCAACAAATTTAAGTACACGAAAAACCCCCCTTCCTCCCTAGGCGCTTTGTAATTCTTGAACGCCTCACTCCCCACGGACTAATGTAAATATACTTAGTATATAATCTATAAACTTTGTACGTACTTAACCTATATAATATGTCTATATTTTTAACAACTGCTAATAAGTAGATTAGCTGATTAATCTATATAATTCACGTTTAGTACACAGAATAGCATAATATGACAATTGACGGAAATTAGAAAACAATAACAATAAATAACATTGACGACAATTTTTTAATTTTTAAAATTTGATTTTATTATACCCGCCATAAACAGTATCATAAGTGAAGACTGACGACCTAAGAGCATATATATATATATATATATATTATATAATATATTATATAGATATATATATACCAACTATTAAAATGCAATAATTAAATGTAAAATTATAATATAATAATTTATTGGTATAAGGTATTAAATTTATAAATTTATTAGTTTATAAGGTATAATTTACAATTATAATAATTTATAATTTTAATCTTTATTAAAAGATTAAATTGTTATAAATAAAAATACTTAGTAAAAATGATGAAGGTATGATAAAGAAAATAAATAATATTAATAATATAACAATATATAAATATTGATTTTTTTTTTTTGCACTTAGAAAAGGGTTAGCGGTTTTTTTTATTATTTTCAACATGGGTTATCGGTTCCGTTACAATTACCGACAATGATATAAAACGATTTTTAGAATTAAAAATAAAAATTGGAAAATGTTTTTCGGTTCTGAAAAAAGGGGTTCTTAACCGGTTTTCGGAAAAAATCGGGTACTGGTTTCAAGCCCGGCTTTTTTTGAAAACAATTTTATGAAATACTCAATAACTAAATTGATAAAATATAGCGAGGTAAGATAATATACTCGATACTTTCGATAATTGTATCGCGATACAAAATACAAGATTCAGTTCTATCTAAGATAGGTATTTAAGATATTTGTATCGAAGGTATCTTCCCTGAATATACTGATGTAATGTTATTAAAAGCGTATGTCGATGTTATTTTATTAGTACATCTACCGTGTGCTGTATATTAATTGTGTTTTGACATAATCAACGGTAAACATAGTCAAAACTAAAAATATGCTCAAGGAAATTCTAAATATATTGGTATAAAAACATAAAATTTAAAAATTTACAGATATAGTATCGGTGATATTAGGCAAGCAATATACTTAATTTAAAAATATTTGATCCCAAGGGGGGGGGGTGATCTACTAATTACTTCCTCTGTGATTCTGAACCCATGAGTGCTAGGTGATTTTTGAATATTTTCTCACCATACTGAATCTCCTCCACCGTCTATTAGATAGAATTCATATATGTGAATATTTCAATCAAATCATTGTTGATAATTTCAAGAACTTTTTTAAAATTCGATGTGTGTCTAAAAACTGTTCGTATATAATAAATAGTGAGATGACAAACTGTGAATATTCTATGACCAGTCGTAACTTATATGCTTGTAGTGTTTAATCCCTACTATCATAGTAAAATACATTTTATTTTTATTTTACTATGCTATTACTATTATCTAACAGTATTTGAAGTGTTTAAAAACTATGGAAAACATAATACCTAATACTTTATGATCCAAACGGTTTTATTGATGATGGTATTTACGTTACATAATATTAAATATTTATTTCAAAGTTACATTTTATCAATTTTGAACAAGAACTTGTAGATATTAATAGTTATAACTAGGGCCATGATGTTGATAAAAAAAACCTATAAAAATACCATTAAAAATTAATTTAAAAACACAAAATATGCCCTTAGAAAAATTAAATTTATAATCTAAATACATAACAAAATTATAAATACCTTTAAATTGTTTAAATTACTTAAATTAGAAATTGTATTATGTATTTATACCTAATATATTTTTTATTTGCCGCTTTTTTTGAACTTTTTACGATGTAATTTACATTTTTAAAACTAAAATGTATGTACAAATGTTAAATTGTACCTGAGTAAAAAAATATATTTTACGTAAAATAATAATGAAAAAAATAATTATAGGTAGTAAAGTCGTGATTTTTTTTGTCAGTTATTGAAAAATAGATTAAAAATGACCTAATATGTCAAAAATGTACTTAAAAATAAAAAAGCCAAAAAATTCTAAAAATTTAATTCAAAATGAGTTAGTTAGATTCATAAGTTATCAAATTTCATTTTTATCTGAGAAAGTATTTACCTAAGATGTTCCACAAAAAAAATACAAAAATACAAAAGTCATCAACATACAGCCTTTCTTTAGTTATAACTTATAGATTATTACCTACTTTAATATATACGTAAATATAAAATATTTTTATTTCCAATATTATAATAATA
Source organism: Pemphigus obesinymphae (assembly GCA_025469235.1). Lineage (NCBI taxonomy): Eukaryota > Metazoa > Arthropoda > Insecta > Hemiptera > Aphididae > Pemphigus > Pemphigus obesinymphae. The sequence goes on along the minus strand of JAIPRL010003252.1, from coordinate 31,787 downwards.
TTGAAGTGATAATTAAAATAAATGGATAAAAACATTTTAGTTAGAACTCCTTTTATATTTTTTGGTAAATTTTATCTAGTGTAAATTTAGTTATCGAGGGGGAGGGGGTTTGGATCCGCCACTAATCTTTTACCTTTGTCTATTATAAAATACAATGAAAATAATATAATCCTCGTTTGGTTGGAATTCTTTTTTCAATGAATTAGTTTTCAATTAAAATATTTAAAATGCCTTTGTCACATTGTTTATGTACTTAGAATAAACATTTATCAAAATAATAATTCCAACAAAACACAGATTATATTATTAAATATTATTATTTTTTTATAATTGGCTATTATATCTAAACTCAAAAAATAACCCACAATATTTGAAATAAAAAATCGGATTTTGTTATGTGCTGCGTGTCAGACGGAAAAAACAAAATATGCTGGTGTAACGTCGTCTTTAGATTTTTTACATAATTTTCTTACTATATTTAATAGCGTAATATGTACCTATGTATACCTACTAATTTTCCTTTGTAGAACAATAAAAAAACAGAACTCCTACAAATCCGTTTAAATATTATTTATTTAATATATTAATAATAAATACATCTCTTACAGCTTTCAAAATTATATTTTTAAGTGGTCTCTGAATGAAAGACATTTACGATGTACTTTAATAATATTATAAATAATATTATATATATAATATATACGTATGTATATATTATATATATATATATACGTGTAGCTAATATTAAATATAATAATTGAAAATTCACCAATACACATTCATTGTATGTAGAATTCTGTGGCCAATAAAAATATACAGTGTATATTTTAAAGCATAACACTAAATATTTCAGCCAAATTATTACGGATTGTATATTGTAATAGAATTTTTAAGAGACGGGAAGAGAGGTATCCAAATACACATTTTGGGAACTTTTCAAAATGTTGACTCTTTCGGTATATATCTGCATATCATAACATTTGTATTATTCAAACAGAAATTTTTATTTATTCTGAATCGTTTTAAGTTATTTTGATAAAAAAAATTGCATATCATAGTGAAAGTTTTACATTGTGTAATAGAAAATATTAGAAAATAATTAAATTAGGTTTTTAAAAAAGTGATGGTCATTTGGAGTAATAATTTATACATAATGAATTAACGTAACATATCGTTATTACATTTAAAAATAAAAATGTGTCTACTGTTAACGGCGTATTTACGGGGAGGGGATATCGGTGATAAATTCTCTCTCGGGCTTGGGCTTTTTATTCTTTTTATGAAGATATATAGTAAAATGGAAAAATATAAGCCCAAGGGAGCATAACATATATTTCAACAAAAAATAATAAAAAGCCCAAGCCCAAGGGAATCTAGATATCTATCTAGTATCTTTATAATATATAATATGTATATTGTATATATAAATGGTTTGTGAAAATGCCTAAAAACGAATTATTACTATGAACATGAAATAGGTAGACATAATAATTTATAAAATATAGGTATATAGAGGTAATAAAAGTAGCTATTATGGAACAAGTAGAAAATATTGAGTGTTTGCGATTTTGTATACAGATTATAGATGAATTGTCTAAGAAATTCAGAAAAATCGATTTTTTTCATTATAAATAAATTATAATATATATTTTTAATAATTTATGTATCTTTATTCTCTATGCTAATAAATATTAAATTATATTGCATTTTATTGATATTGAGTACTATTCTATGGGAATTTTTGAGTTTATAAAAAATTATAAATATATATATATATATTATATAATACATACAAATAATGACTGATTGTTATTCAATGTTAATTTTAAATAATATATATAATATGGCTTTTAGCATTTTATAAAATGTTAGATTAGGAAATTAAATATATAAAAACAAATACAAAATAATGTTTAAAAAAACTGATTATATACTTGAGTTATAGATTATAAGCATTTAAAACATGGAAATGTAATATAATATAGAATTGAGGGGGAAATAGTCGTATGATTAATTATTTCATCCCCCTTAAACAATTTTTAAATATGTCACTGTCTACTTTTCGAATTTTAATGTTTTATTTTATTTAAAAAATATATTCTTATAGTCACCAGACAGATAAATCTGGTTTATAAAATAGTACAAAAATGGTGAATATAAAACTTGAAAAAATAATAAGTTATTATTATCTATATTTATTAGGATAATTTAAGGTATTTTTGAAGAAAATTAAAATGTATAAAGGATAATTTTGAAACTATTTTGAGTGATGTGATATTAAATGATATATTTATATTAATAATAACACACAGTGGACTGAATAGTGGTAGATCTAGGGTCAGTAAGAACTGTGGGTCAAATATTTTCACAAGAGGCCACTTTTTTTGACTATTTTTCTTCAAATTACCATTTTTATGCTTATTAATTTTTTCCTGACATATTTTACATTAAGGAAGAAGGGTAAGTTTTTTTTTTATTGTATACAATACAATAAAAATAAATAATAATACTGAATATACTTTTTAAACTAATAGGTATTTGTTAACAACTATAATTCGTTCAAAATTAATGTGTTTAATATATAAAATTGAATAATCAAATATAATAAGTTTTCCCATCTATACAAATGTTTCAATAACTTTTTAAAATTAATTTTAATAACAATGGTTTTAATAATAATGCTGACTATAGCTATGTTTACAATCTATCTTCTATTTTTTTCCAACAACTAAAACTTTTTTTTGCTGTAGCACAGATAGTATATAAAGTATTTTATATAAAGTGAATAAATTAGTGTTAAGAAGAAGTCATATATTATATCATTTAATATAATAAATTTCAAAATGTCATTAGATGAAACATCTTCACCGTCCTTCTTCAACTGATAATAAACAGAACCAAAATGATTTATATTCTATTAAAAGATAGATTTTCTTGATTACATAAATTTGATATAAGATACTTCTATAAGTGACTTGATTGTTTATTAAATTTTGTCCACGTAAATAATTTTTGTGATTAAGAACTTCAAATTTTGAATTAATGAATTTCGATTGGAACGTCGTTTGAAAATGGCGCATGACATCCTGCCGCCTACTTCACTTCCTATACACGCAATCCCTCAATGCGTAATTATTTATTTATGTATTAACTTTTCTGAATCTTAATGAAAATTGGTTTTCATAGAGTATGAAATATTAAGTATTCCTATGATTTGATAATAATATTATATTAAATTAATAAATATAATAGTAAACGTATTTTATTCATAATTTATACATATTATCATTTGTTTTTATTATATATATATATATAAGTACAAATGATTAGGATAAACTTTCTTCAATATTTTAACTAAATAATAACTATAGTCAATAATTATTATTATATTATACCATAATATATTTAAATTATATGCCTCCATTAAATGTATGTATGTATATTAAATGTATTTTACAGAACTTCATATTTTCATTATATTTGGAAAATAAGCTAAACGTAAAAAATAGATTTTATCATTACGTGTTAATTTAAAATTTATTTAATACATATATATTTAATCATTACATTATTAATAAATACATAACTAATAAAGAGAAAATAATCTATGATATGAGGAATTATATTCCATTAATTTAAATTTTAAGGAAACATAAATCATTTAATTATCACTTTACTTTTGTAAAAAAACTTAAAATTATATTATTAAAAATAATATATATATATATTAAAAATGTCATAGATTATCTTATCTCCTAAAATCCATTAACTATTCGCGAAATTAGAAATACTAATATTATTAATAATATTTTACTATGTTGTGCGCATGTCAGACAAAGACAACTGTGTCAGGTAGGTACTACGTCATTTTATAAGATAATAAATTACTAAGATGATAAAATACTTAAAATACTTTGGTTCCTTTTTTTTAAATTATTTTCTCTGTTAAAATTCGCCTTGCTTCACCTGAATATTTTTTTTATCTGGTTCAAATGATTTCATGTTTATAATATTAATATTTGGCAAATTATTTTTCTACGTACTTTTATATTCGCTGACTCCTAATCACACCGATATTGTACACGACTATTGTATAATATTGTGTAATATATTGTACACGACTATATTAAACGTAATGAAAGTAAGTAACGAATAAAAATTGATAAATTATTATTTTCGTATATAAATTTCGATTTATAAATATAATATTTTATCAAACTTCGGGCTCATGCTTCATTTCATAAAGCCATAAAATAACGGTACCTATATAATAATATTATTATGTATAAATAGCATCTATAATATATAATATGTAGGTATTGGGTACCATACATAATATCTATCTTTTAAAATAAAATGTGTTTTTATTATGTACATAATGGTCATAATTTTATCACACACAACTTCTGAAATATCTATTGTAAGTGTTTTGCAAAATAACCAATTCTACGAATTATATTATTTTTATTTGATTTACTTTAAAAACATTCTAAGGGCCTCATCGTTTTTCACATGTTTTCAAGCAAATATATTTGAGGCATTAAAATAGGCCAAATTTTAACTGTGGGGCAGATGACCTTATAACTACCTCACCCCTTAGATCCGCCACTGTAATTTCAGTAGATTATTGCATATAAATTTATTAATTGTTATTTACAAATATTTATATGCCATATATATAGTGGTGATAGGATAAACTAAGAAATGCCACGTTTAATAAACATTTTCGACAAATCGTTAATTTTAAAATATTAAGTGATGGTCCTATTTTAACAATTTCGTATTTAAAAACATGATTTAATGCTGAAAATGTTTTCAAAGATTAAAACTTTCGGAATTCAGTGCCGAAATTTGGCATTAATAGTAAGACATATGCATCCGTTAGGGCTGACATTTTGAAAATGTTCTAAAAAAATTAAATTTAGTAGAATTAAGAAGTCACATGAATGTTTTTTTGGAAAAACGTATTTTTTTAATAATTTATCTAAGTATTAGAATTGATAGTATTTACTAATATTGAATATATTCGTCAAAACAATATTAGTCTTTTACTAATAATAGATAAGCTTCAAAATAATTAATTTTGGTTATGACTTTAAAAAAAGTTACATAAATCGTCGAAAGCTTAAATATTATTTTAGATAATAAAACTCTAAAGAAATCTTCTCTTTATAATTGAATTAGACGTTTTAAAGGTAGCTAAACGGGTTTCCATTTGGTCATCATTCAAGTGCGTGTTATACAAATGCCAAGTGACCTTTCAAAATGGACCTAGAAATAAGATATTCCATCTACTGAACTTTTAATATACTGTATCCATTTATGGTGAGCTGCATTTATTAATTATCCCATTATTCAATCAATTTTCTACATCGATGGTGTTCTTATTATTACGAGGATTACTTCAATTAACGTCTTTGCACAAGTTTTAGCTGTTCTCAAAACATTTAAACCAATAGTAAATAATAGATTTTTTTAGATATCCATCTTCACAAACAGTATTGAAGTTTTTCTGCAATTGCTTTCCGAGTTTGAAACCAAATGTGACGTTTTTGCGATGCAGTTTGAACTGATATCGTGACAAACTACACACATTTTGTTTCAAGCAGACACGCGACTGGGTTCTACTATATAATTTAATACTCCTATACATTTGCCTCCTTCTAATTCCACTACAATCCTAGGTTATCTGGCTGAAATATATTTAGTGTTGCCTAGATACTTGAACGCACTGTGTAATATATAAAACAGAAAAGGAGAAAACTATTCGAAAAAGTTGGCAGAATGCACCAACGAGTGGAACTGGGACGATTAGAAGGTGAAAAATCCTTGATGGACGATAAAAACATGAAGAAGAAAGAATTCATTTCGAAACAACCGATAAAATTGATGACATCTACCGGCAATCATAGCGCAAATTTGACCATCGATAGTCAGAAGACGGCCAACGTGAAGCAAGATACGGCAACGGCGGCGGCGGCAACGACAGTGGTGGCTAAGGAGATAAAGGACGCGGTGCCCATAATGGAATTTACCAAAAAGGACGGCAAGTACAAGATCACCATGAATTGTCTGACGTCTGACGGGCGGCTGGACCCCTTCTACAAGCCGGTCGTTTTCAAGTTAGGAAAACCCAAAAATATCGACCAGTCGGATATCCTTAGTTCCAGTTCGAGCATTAATTTCCAATTTGTTCCACCGGAGACGATCTACGCGAGGAATTACCAAAAAGGCTACAATGATGTTTCCACTACATACGACATGAATGATTTGGTACAAAATGTGTAAATTAAATAATCAATAATACAATACTAGACCAATTAAATTAACACACATACGCACACATAATAGTATGTACGATGTAGATAATATATTAAAAAAATTTCAGATTAACGTTATAGCTTACAAGTTACATTTTTATGTTATACTTTTAAATAACTAAAACTTTTAGTATGGCACAGTAAGATAATGTTATATTATTAGTTCTATTATTCTATATAATTATATGCAGTGGTTGAATTGAGGATAAAAATAAAGAGGAACATTGGTTTTAGCTTAAAGATCAGCGTCACAGCTGAGCATACAAAATTGACCGGTGAAAGGAAAATATTAAATTATTTAAACTTAGGAAAATGCCCTTAAAATATATGTATGATGTAAAAAAAGTAATAAATTCCTCATAAAAAAAAAAAAAATCAAAATAGTTATTTAGATAAATTTTCAATAGAAATATATCTATTTGATGTATATAAAAATGTCTTAAAATGATTAAAAATAAAACCAAAAATGTTAAAAATACAATTAAAAATTAAAACATTAAAAAATAAAAAAAATATATTATTATTTAGATATTTATTATGTGAATAGTCTATTGATTATAGAACTATATTTTTACCTAGGAAAGAATTATTTTAGAATTTTTTATTATTATTGTGTGAGTCATAAAAACATAATATGCTTACTTATCTAAAATACCTTATCTGCAGTGTAGAAATTATAAATAAATAAAACAAATTTAATTAAATTTAAACCTGTTGTTATACACTTATAAATCAAAAACATTAAAAAAAAATATTTAATAAAATACAATTAAATAATAAATATGAAAATGAACTAATATAATTTATAATAATGACAAAATAGTTAAATCAAAGTTGTATTTAGAAATTTTACGCCCTAGGGCAACAAAAAAAAAAAAAAACGCATATTCATAAAATATTATTATCACTTTATCAACATAACGATATTATAAGTCGTCAATTGTTAAAATATATATATATATTATAATACCTACTTAAGTATAATATTCTATACATTTTGGGTTCTAAATATAGACTGTTTTACAATGGGGTTTCTATCTAGATATATAATATACTTTTATTAGAGGTGGGTCGAACAGTTTGAAGTTCGAAAAATCGAACTAAATTTTAAGAGTTCGGTTCAGGTTTTAAAGTCGAACTTGAGTTATAAAAAGTCAAATAAAACTTATTTTAGAAAAATTTATTTAAAAAAACTTATTTTCGAAGTTTGTGTTTGTCTTTGACAAACTACAAGTTCAGTTCGAGTGTAGGTTCGTTTTGAACTCCCAAGTTCGATTCCAGTTAGGTCGACACATCTCTAATTTGTATACATATGTACATGATTTTAGAGATAAAATCTGGAAAGAATATTTTGAAGTAATTATTTATTAAACAAAGAATTTTCGAGAGAGGCAATTAATCGAGATAAATGGAATTTGGATATGGTGGATATTATAAGGGGCGAGGAAGTTTGGAGGACTATTAAAAAAAGTACAGTAAATCGATAAAAAATACAGTTTAAGAAATGGCAGAGAACCAAAGAGAAGGAGGATTGTGTAGACTGTAAAATATAAAAGTTTATATACCTAAAGCAACAAAAAGTGCAGTAAGTGGAGTTAAATTAGGGTAATATGATAAGTCCTATGAAAGGTTAGGAACAAAGGAAGGTGAAAAAAAAAGTTAAAAATAAAGACTTTAAAAATGTTTGGTGTATAAAAGATGAGGATAGAGTGTTAACGTAGGACAAGGGACAAAGAAAGTGATAAAGAGATGGAATGGATATTATGAGGGATTTTTAAAATAATTTTAATAATTAAGAATTTCCGAGAGAAGCAGTTGATCAAGTTGGGTGGAATTTGAGTATGGTGGATTTAATAAAGGAAAATTTAAGACGTTTTTGACGTTGAAAAAAAATTTAACCACACTCGCTCCGCTTTTTCTGAAAAATACAGTTATGTGTATCGTTACACATGAAGGAAGTGAATATGTACCTATGTATATATATATGTACCTCGCAGCCATGAAATAGGTAGTAGCAGAAGTAATATCTCAAAAAAGACATATCGAGAAACATGTGAAAAATGTAATGTGCCTAAAACCATATTAATAAAAAAGGCAAATATATTGAATGAATACTTATTATACCATTAAACTAGACTAACCTATGTGTTATCATAGAATTTATTATAAACACAATTATTATACTTTTTGTGCAATAAAAATATTTTTATTTTTTTCTAAAATATTGGATATATTAAATAGATAATAATCTGTAAAAAATTAATCTGAAGATTTTTTATATTTTTATTTTCATAAATGCACTTATAATGGTACTTATAACTATATAATAATAATGTTACTTACTTAACTGATATATAATATTGGGGGTTTTTAAACATATATAATATAATATTATAATAATATATTATATAATATATAATATATATAATATTTCTTTATATTTATATATATATATATATATATATATTACTGATAAAAAGACGAAAACTGATGAATCATTTGACCCAGGAAAAAAAATATTATTAGGACTTATTAAAACAGTGTTTAATGCGACTGAAGAAAAAGAATTAGTATCATATCTATAGATAATGGAAGACTATCTTTTTGGTTTCAGTACAATTGGAAAAAATAGAAAATTGGCATATCAATTTGCTGTAATGAATAATATTAAACATAATTATTTTTACTTAAATACAATGACTGGTTATGACTGGTATAAAGTATAAGGATTTATTTATTTAATTTTATTTGCGATATTTGCAAACCATAGATATCTAACGATTGTGATAAAAGTATTTTATAATCCTAAAATTAATAATCTATGTTTTTTAATTTGTATATTATAATATACTAATTTTCTTTAAGTTTTATATTTTAGAATTTAAAATTAATTTTGTTTTTAATAATTAATAAACTAGTTGTTTCATTGCTAATACAGAATAAAATTTGTCAACTTTTTTGGTAATTTTTATACATGAATACATTTATGAAGATTCATAAATAAATTAAATTAGTATTGATAATATATTAGCAATATAGTAATATAATATAATCATTGGTTAATGGTACAGTATTTATAAGCTTTGTTTTTATTTTTTATATATGTCTCATCAAACTATCATTTCCCATATTACCTTTATAAATGGGGGGGGGGGGGTAAAATGGTAAAATTGAACCATTTTGGAAAAACTAAAATAACACTTAAAAAAATATAAATATTTTAATTTTGAACACAAATTTAAAAATGCATATTATATTGAAATTATGACACTCCAATACTAATTATTATAATAAAACAATATTATTAAAAAAAATATTAGTTATATATTAGTATATTATAAGTTAAGTGTTCCGCCCGTCATACCCAGGTCTCCCCCTATATGTACATATGTATATGTGTATGTATTTATGTATATATGTAATGTATATTTATACTTTTCTGGTTAAAAGTTGCTCGTAGAAAAAATAATTTAAACATTGCAAAATTTAATGAAGGACTTGAACGTAGGGACAGTAAAATATATATACGGTTTTCGTAGTCTTTATGGTTTAAGCTAGGGAGTGAAAACCGGTTAAATTTCATGTGACGTGTTGTGGGCTTAAAACTAATTGAATTTTTTGACAATTACACGATTATTCACTCTGGGTTCAAACCAGTTTTAACTTTCTGGTTAAAACTGTGTAGTTTCCAGTGGGTTACTTTTAATAAAGCAAAACACTGTCTATTTTGTTGACATGACATGACATTTCACATTTTAAAATATAGGCATATTTTATAAAAATTAAAAATTAAAATAATTAAATAAAGTGTATTGTATATAGAAACCATATAATTAAAGAAAGATGGCAGTAGAAAATCTGGAGTTTACTAAGAGCAAGAGATTCAACAATTAAAGCTAAAAGGTAAATGGTAAAATGAAAATCAGAGATTCCTCCACACACCTCTATACTTCTGTGGCCTATTGATATTGATAACCATGATAATTGACTGTAGATGGACAATCTACTTTGATAAAAGACTGACAGACGGACTAACACACTTTTCGTGTGTACAAAATTTCTCGTTTTCTATCATCCAATAGTAACTATTAATAAAATATTTATAAATAATTATAAAAAAAAATCCGAGTAATATCTATCATCCAAGTAACCAATTCAGTAATGTCCTTTGTAACTCTGTACAATTAAGTAGTAATTATAGAAAGGCGGGCAGACACATCAAGGATATAAGGTGTTTAAACTTATGTTAAAACAAGTTCAGAAAGTCCACTCTGCAAGATAAAAAATAAAAAATAAATAAAAAGTTAAATTTCAGTTTCTAAATGTATTTTAAACAATAATCTAAAATTATTATTAAAGAAAACAAATAATATTTTATATCTTCTAAGTAACCAAATCGACAATCGTAATTGATAACTATGTACTAGTAACTAAGAATAGACGAACGGATGGACAAACGAACACAACGGGGATATAAAGTATATAATATACTTATTTACTATTTATACTTATGTATGAATACATAAAAGGTAATTGAGTTAAATTATATAAATAAAAATAAATAACTTAATTAAAATTTGATCTATTATTATTTCTCTATTTACTAATACTATCTAATTTTATATAATATATACTTATTTATATATAATTTTATATTATATAAATAAATAATTTTGGTGCAAATACTTTAATTCACCTAACCACGCAATATAGGTACTTGATTTTTCCGATTCACCCAAATGAAACGTTACTTACTATCTCAATAATATTTATTAGTTAAATTGAAAATCTACAGGAACACTTGAATAATAATAATAATAATATTATTTATTATTGAATATTTAAAATTATAATCTACTATTGTAACTAAAACAATTTGTACACATTTTTATTTAATTTACAGCATTCTTAAACAATAATTGATCTGATCAATATAATATTATATCAATTATTTACCACTTAAATACATCTACCTAGTTGACTAACATTGCTTAGCGACAATATATTTATGTTTTCAATAGTTAACAAATAGTTGTTGCCGACCCCAAATAGTTGGGAAAGAAGGCGAAGGAGAAGAAGAATTGTTAATAAATTCTCGAAAAAATGTTATAATTATATAAAAGAGTATTTATTCAGAAAATTTTATAACACAATGCTCATTTACATATTACAAGCCTGTGAGTTGAAAAGAAAAAAAAAGTCGATGTGTAGAAAGAATACACTGAAAATATTTACTATAAGAAAAATTAGTAGGTGTATATTATACTAGGTATGTACCTATATCTTGTTATTCATAGTCACTAGGTTAATAAAAAACGAAAAATATAGAACTCTTGAATAGTGTATTTTTGCTAACGTCCGTCTGTCCTTACAATTTATTGCTCTTGTTAGATAATAGTTATATCAATAAACAACTATTTTAACGTACATTTATATTAAAATGTGATTTTTGTTGGCCTATACCTACTTCCTACTAAAACTACATAGTGACGTTTCAATCTTGGTAACCATGCAAAATAAACAATATAGATATAAATAATTGTTAAAAATTAACAATAATCATTATTAATTTGTATATTTAGTAAAAATAAGAATAGGCTGAGTTTTTTTGATCTGGCCCAACCATTTTTTTATGAAATCCTGGCCTGTCTCAAGTACTTATTATAAAAACCTTGTCCGGATTGAACAAAAAAATTCTCAAAAATTGCCTACCTTGGTTCAAAAATGTGACATTTTAGTTATTTATGAACTTTTCCAAATATATTTCGTTTCGAATAAAGCTTGTCATGACTTAAAGATTGTTTTCTTTAGAATAGCTCAACCTGGCTTGTCATTTTATCATTTATGGGGGCAACTGATTAATAATTATTAATAAATAATGATTTATTCAAAATGTAAAATATTGTATTTTGAAATTTAATATTTCAATTACTATAAAAAAATAACTACTTTTAACTTGTGCAAGTATAAATTGAATGCAGGCCAATAAAGCCCAAATGGCGCCCGTATACAAAATATATTATAATAATGAATACCTACTGTACCACTTATACCTATATATAGGAATATACCTACCTAATATTATTATAATAACATACAACTTACGTGCTTGTGGCAACTGCCGAATTAGCTAGTCAATAATTTTTATATTTCAATTTTGATTAATGAATATTTAATTTTGTCAATAACAAAAACTAATGAATAATTTAAATGTTTAATACTCTCCGCCTTGAGAATGAGCTAAACCTTAGACTGGGGCAAATGTACAAGTTTATAATTTTTTGCCAAAATAACTTAAAACGTTTCTAAATAAATGGAAATTTCTGTTTGAATAATATGCATGACATGCAGATATATACCAAAAGAGTAAAAATTTTGAAAAGTTTTATTAAATGTGTATTTAAATAACTCTCTTGACTCTTTAATATTCTATTACAATTTGTAAAAATTTGGCTGAAACATTTAGTGTTATACTTTGAAATGTGACCTGTATATTTTAACTGGCCATAGAATTCTACATATAATGAATTGATTGTGTATTGGTGAATTTTTAATTATTATATTTAATACTAGCTATAAGTAAACAATAGTATACAAGTACATACAATACATAGTATAGGTCTTTAATTCAGAGACTACTTAAAATACCTACTAACAAGTAAGAAAATAATATTATGCTATACTGACTTTTAATTGTGGAGTTTTGGTTAAATTTAGAGTTTTCAAGAATATTATTCTTATTTGAATATTAATGTTTAAATATTATATTGTAATTTCAATAAGAGATATAATTTTATTTTATTATTTTTAAATTACAATATTTAAAAAAAGATTACATATAAATATATATTATAAAAAATAATGTATACAAATAAAAAATAAATAAAATATGCTCAACCCAGAGTATTCAAAAAATATTATAAGTAACAACTAGTTCCGAATGTAGGTCATAATGAAGTTAATAAAAAAAAAAATAATAATAATTTTAGTCCTTTCTTTGAGATTACATATTTATATGTTGTTTATGTAGGTATATATATATATATATATATATATATATATAAATTGTCATTGCATTTACTTCTTGTACTTTTTATGTATAGAAATATTTATGCATTTTCAAAAAAAATTAAAAAATTTGGTTATAGAAATGTCAATATTTTCATCATTTTTTTGAGGACACTAAGAAATATATTTTTTTAATTAAATATTATTTAATTCAAATTTTATCTAAAAATGTGAAAAAGTGACAATTTTAAATAAATAATAAAATAATTGACTACCACCTCTGAACATGCTGAACCTGGAGTCAGCCAAGAAATGTTTTTTTTAAATATATATCTACACAAAATAGCCGACCCCAAATAGTTGGGAGAGAAGGCGAAGGAGAAGAAGAAGAAGACACAAAATAAAATTGAATAGTTTTTGTAGTATATATTTTAAATAAAAGATTTTTTTCACAAGATATTCCTGTAATCCTACACCAAAATTGTATTATATTAGTAAAATGTTAAAAAATATATAATTATAAAAAAAATTATAAACTGATTAAAATTAAAATTATAATAATATAATAATTCATGCATTTGAAATTAATATATAAAAATAATATGTTAAAATGCTTATTTGATATAATTAAGAGAAACTAGATGTGAAAACAACATCATAAAATAAAAATTGTCAAAATATGGTTTATTTTATCCTTCGAATATTAAAATAAACAAATTAAATAAGGTATTTAAAAATAACCTTAAAGCTAAATAAACAATTGTATTATTTATTTTGAAACTACGAAAATCGACAACCTTCAATCTGAACTCCCAAGTCCTCAAGAATCACTTTTACTGGTGCTGGCACCAGTACTGGTGCTAGTGTCAGTGCTAGTGCTGGTGCTAGGGTCGGTGCTAGTGCTGGTGTTAGCGCTAGTGCCAGTGCTAGTCCTAGTACTGGTGTTAATGTTGAACTTGGCCTGTGTAGGACGACCACGGATTTTATCGTTTGTACTTATGCATTCTAATTTCTCAAAATGCTTCCGAGCGTTTTTCATGTTCAAAATAACAGCTCCTGGCTCTAATAATAATAAAAATATACCCATAATTAAATTGTGAATAATGTAATAAATACTAATATATATATTAAATAAATAGTTATATTGGTTTATAAACTTGCCTATGGTTAGATCAGACATGATGACCATTAAAAATGTATTAGGAGTAAATATGTCCAAGAAAACTGCACATCTGGAGTTTTTGAATTCAATGCATTTGAATTTTGATGCTATTTTACTAAAACATTATATTGTTAATTATTATTAATAATAATATTAAATTTTATCTAATTAGCTAATGTAAATTGATTTTGTTCTTAGTATATAAACACGCTCAATAAAAATGAACTATCATTAACTATAAGAATATTAGGTATTTTCTCTATATACTGATGATTAATTAACACTCATATTAATAAATAAAATATAATACATACATTTATAAATAATAAAAAGAAAACGATAATATTTTATTTACTATGTAGGTACTAGATATGTCGTTACATGTGTATTTATTATAACCAGTTTCAACAAAAAGATCTTCAGTTAATATACCATTCAAAAAATATAAATTAGATTTTTTATATTTTGTTTGATTGATTTACATTACTTGAAGATTTGGATTATATTAGGTATGTTACCTTTGCACAACAATGCCAAAATTTTCTTTCAAAAATTATACTTATATTTAATAACCATAAAATCGTAATTTAGAATTTAATTACTACGTCGGGAAATCAATTTTATGTTTTCAGGTGCCAAGGCAACGTTACTCTATCACTCAAATTTTACAATAATTCAGTTACTGATTTCAAAATGAAGTTAATGTTTAGTAACTCATTAGTTACCATTAGTAACCAAATTCCCCTGTTTACTAGTCCACTGGTTTCTGGACCCTTTAAATTTGGATAGTATATGATATATCCAGGGTTTATGTGGTACTTTTCGGTCCAACCTTGTACAGTATTGGACACTTATTAACGAGCCAATCGGAATCTAATTCACAACCAGAACACATTCTTGTATGTTCCACCGGATCCGTATATAAGACGGATTAGCACTGAGTACCATTACCATTATTCATGTAAATACTTGTAGTGTAAACTAAAATAGTGCAAAAGCCAAAAAGTCCAAGTAAGTAAAATAATAATAGTGTATATAACATTATTGTTAAAATAGGCAAAAAAAATTATTTATAATATTATATTAATTTAATTTATTAGTTTAGTAAATGTAGTACAAAAACGGTTTTTCTATTCTCCTAAACAATTTTAAAAATGCCGTTTAATGGTTTTTACTGTACGTTGTCAATATTAATAACCAAAATTAGTTCCGGTATGTTTGAATTACAGCAAACAGAATTGTACAGCGAAATGCAGTCTTATTGTCTCTCAAATATATTAATGTACTAAGTAATTACTGAAAATTATATAGACTTTATGTCACTGATTGAAAGATCATAAAATTGTATTTTATTGTCATCACACTAACTATTCCTAATACCTACTACTCCAATTTCATCACACAATGAAATACGAGGACGAAAAATTGTGTGTTTAATACTCCTTAAAATTAGCTGCCCACAAGGCCATGCAAATAGGCCAGTTACGGGTAATGTAGAAAATTTGTGCTTTGTATACAATATGCCCAATGTATATCGGGCGATGTAAATTATGAAATATTATACAGTAATATTATTATAATATTTAAAAATTTTTAATTAAATTAAAAAAATAAAAGTTCATATTATAATTATTATACGAGTATGTACTATGTATACTATAACTCGTATATAACTTATTATACGAGTAGGTACTACTATAATAATTAGTACATAACCTATTATACAAATAGTTCATAAACGTATTTGATAGTAATATATTTCAATTAATTTGTATCATTTATTCTGTAGTATATATAGGTAGGTATACTTTGTGTGCCTTGTGATTACTCACCAAAAATATTTTGTGAATGCACTTTATATCTGATTGGTCAAGGCTACGAACAATGTACTTGTGTGTAGAAATGTAAAACCTGCAAGTGCAAAGCAGCAGAAAGACTATGCAATAAATGACTATAAAATGTCATTCAAGCTGTACATGTGACAATAAATAATAACAATAATACATAAGTACTTATAATAAGTATAATTTACTTTTATTTTAATTTTAATAATTATATTATATTAATAAAATATTTTCAATAATATAATAATAATAATTCGTAATAAAAATATGATTTAAGGTACAGTTTATGTACTTTTGATATTGTAATGTGTTAAATGACAAATATTACAGTATAATACTTTATAATTTACATTGTCCATAACATATACGAACATATATGTATATATATTGTACTAAATATAGATAACCATAATAAATTAAAGGAACCAAATTATAGTGTTTAAAACTAAATGAAATTCTGAAAATTTTGTATCGATTTTGATAAAAATTAAGTTAAAACTTCAGTTAAAATATTTTTAATTGAAAATCTTAGGAAAATCCCTACCATAAATCTATATATTAGGTATACTATTAAATTAGACAGTAAACATATTATCTACAAATTATTAAATAAGGTTTTAGTCAACTATAGGATATAGGAATAAGAGGGATATAACTGTACAAATAGTATTTTAAATAAGAAATTTTTCATAGAATCAACTATTTCTGAAATTGAGGAATTGTGCAGTTTTGGGGCCTTCAAATACAAGAACACATAAATAATGTTAATGGTTCTCGGTGGTAATCGATCATATATATAAATTTGGAGGAACATAGGAGATCTAATCCTAGTTTTGAAGCTGACCTCACTTAGCTCGTAAATAAGTCTAAGAATTAGTATACAGTCTGTTTGAGATATACCACCTAAACCCCAAATACACTGTCCAAAAGTCTGGGGGTCGTTCATAAATTGTGCAAGACAATTTGGAAAAGTTAGGGTCTGACTTGACCTTACAGTATTTTATGAAGGAGGGATAGTTGAAGAAAAAATATTACATAAAATAAAAATTGTAAAACGGTGGTACTTGTTTAAAAATATGATTTTTGTGTATGTTAAAAGCTTTAAATTTTTAATTTAATCTTCCTACACAGACAATTTTCAAAATTGTCCATCTTTCATAAGACTTAGAGGGGATCATCTGATTATATCTTATATAGAAAGGGAGGGGGCAACAATGTATCAAAAACATTTTGCGTAATTTATGAACAACCCCCTGTGACAACTAAAAATTTAAAACGGATTTCCCAATTCCGAAATTAAGTTACAAATTATGATTTTCGGTAATGATTGGTTACTAAATATTGGCATAATTTTTAAGTAAAATTTTAACATTGCAGTACCAAGATAACATACTTGTTTAAATTGGTAGTAATGAGCAAAATATTTCATAAAATAAATTTACCTACAACAGTTGAACGTTAAAAATGAGTTCCGTCGAATCGGGGGCAAACGGTTTCTATCTCGTTACCTTGCCATAGTCAATTCATGCTACATTGGCGTACAGATTGCCAATATTTATTGACTATTGTCATAACATATATGATATAATACGGAATTTTGGGTAACGCTGTATGATTCAAACCTAAATGTGACAGATAAGTTTCGTCTGTTGCCGAGGCTCTTTTTTTAATGTGTACAGACTATAAATAGTACATACACTTGTTATATTTTTGTTATTTATTATGTTAGAAATATTTTTTTTAAATATAGTAAGGACTTTAAAATTAATAATACCATATTAACACTGCTACAAAATATGAACTTCTAATATATATCATATAAATAACAATACTAACCTGCAACTCAATTTGAATTTTTTAATTATACTTGAGATTTTTTCGGTTCTATTTTTATCGTGATGCTCAACACGTTCATAAGTGGATATAATTAGAAAAGTAGAACGCTCAAACAACAATAATTCATCACACTCCAATAAATCGCCCAATTTTTTCAAGCTTTGCTCAACTTCTTGAGCATTTGGTATCAATTTGTACATTATTGAAGACCATGCCTATAATATACATTAATTTTATATTCATATCTAAATATACTTTAATAATCAAAATAATTACCCTAAACAATGTTTCATCCCATATAGATGTCTTGAAGCATACACTTTGTATTGGCTTAGAAATATTGATTATTTCATTTTCACGTTCCGCAAAGACCTAAAATTGAATATTATTACAATTTGTTTGAATAAATACCAGTAGTTTTTATTTTCACAATTTTAACTAACCTTGTCTCTCTGATCATCTTGCAGTAGATCCATTTTATGTATTAAACAAAAAACTTTGGCAGAAGGTGAATTTTCATACAAAGCACTTAAACATGTTTGATAGTATTTATAATCTTTTTTCAATTCTTCATTACGACTTTCAATATCAAATACATAAATCAAAACCTCAACATTCTTGAATATATTATCACGTTGACTTAGAAAATAATTCTCCATAAATGCTTCTTGCCTATGAAAAATAATTATATATATATATATATATCCAGACTATTTTTCATGAGTTATTTAATATTTAATGATCCATATAACTACATAACGATAAAATAGGAACGATTACTTAATCTAATAATACATATTACATTTAAATTATCATTGTCATCTTTTGTTTTTCTCTTTCCTTAGTCAGGCTGTACTTCTTAGTTCCTAACATCTCATTTAACTCATCATAGTTCTCCAATTTAGCTTTACTCACAGCACTTTTTGATGATTTAGATAAACTTGTGTACTCTACCCAATCTTCTCTATCACTGTTTTTCTGCCATTTCTTAAACTGTATTTTTTCTTTGATATAATCTCCTGTATTTCTTCTATCCACCAACATTTGCGTATCCTCTGGCATACTATCTCTACTCTCTTCAACGACTTTCCTCAACAACACCTTTACACCCTCTTTACTTCATTCCTCTTTACACCCTTTACTACTTTTTTCCTTTTTATTAATATTTCCTTTCATGTTCCAGCCCCTGTCTCTGTTAGCTTTTTTTGTAAATACTATTTCATGTTTATTTTTTGTTAGTTTCCACCACCTTATCTTTGGTTCCTTATCTATATTTTTATTTTTGTACACCCTCATTTTTCTACACCAAATATTCATAACCATTAACCTATGCTGTGTTGTCACACTTTCCCCCAATATTACCGTACAGTCCTTACACTGTTTCAGACTCCCTCTCTTCCACAAATCAATTTGTGATTTGTTCCTTCCAATTTTATAGGTTATATAATGCTCTTCTCTCTTCTTAAAACAAGTGTTTACAATTGCTAATTCATACGCTGATGTAAAGTCAAGTATTCTTTCTCCAGCCTTATTCCTTTCTCTAAATCCATACCCTCCATGTACCCTATCATAATCTATTATATCACTGTTTATATGTCTATTAATTCCCTTACCAATTACAATATCCTCAAAAACTAATGTGTATTATGCAAATCATAAAATACCTAGAAAGAATCAACTAGAACAAATTTTATATCAAAAAAGTCTTTACTTCAAAACTCAAACTTAAAACTACAAAAATCATATTCAGAAAAATAAATATACAACCCAATAGATTTCTTATACTGCTCAAAATCTAAAATAACAAAATGATTTAGGAAATAATTTTAATATAACTTTTATTTAGTACAAATAATAAATATGATATATTAAACATATAATAAATCAATTATAAAATATATATTATTATTTTAAAATAGTTGAAACTATTTTGTTAAACAATATTTTACAAAAAGGATATCATTTTTTAGAAAATATTTTTCCTTTAAAAATGTATAATAGGTGTTTTATTTGATTTAGATGCCAAATTTTTAGTAGTATAATTTGCTATATTGCTTATTATGTAGACAGAACCTGCAAAAGCATACCTGCATACTTTGTATTGATAATTGTTTTAAACAAGTGAAAAATATTTTATCAAGGAAATATAAAAATGTATAAAATGTCAAACTCTCTACTATGAATTAGCTAGCCTGGAAAAATGATTAATGTCATTGTAGTTCATCTAATATAAAAGTTGAAAAAATTATAGCATATATATTATTTCAAGCTATGTTGATATAAATAAATTATATAAGTATATATATATTTTATGTATACTCGGAGAATGTTAAGGGTGTACATCATTTTCTGACGAAAACTCGTCTGCCATGTGCATATGAGTATTATACAACTTATAATTATACACGCGTTGTTCAACTATAGTAAGGTTGCGGAGTGGAAACCAGTCGCTGCCTGTGCGAAGGGGTACACTCCTAATATGCTCCGAGTATAGATATATATATTTTATATGGGAGGGATTAAAAAAGGAATCAGTGCCTAAAAAGAGGGATTTTTTTTAAAATTATTTAATGAAAAACTAAACAAAAATTATATTTATGCATTATTAATTGGATCAAAGTTTTTTATTTAATAATATAGCATATTTAAAAAACAAATTAATAATTTCTAATCTAGTATGTGGTCTACTTCGTTCCTGTGGTTTATTAATAGTCTACAGATATGTTTCTAACATTTATAATATGGACAATAATATAGTAATGTACATATATAATACTTTAAAAATTACATAAATCTAACCTAATAAATCATTTTTATCTTGAAATAAATATATAATGAATTATAATATACTCTTAGCATGTCTTGAAGAAATGCTTCAAAAAAGTATCATCGTTCATCCTCTTAGTACTTTCCAATAATAGTCATCAATATAGGACTGTAGTAGTTCGATCATATTATCTCTCATAGATTTGGAAATTTTATATATATAATTATTGAATTATGAATATATTTTTTCCAAATTCTTATATATTGATAAATTAGCAAATAATGTAGTGATTAGTTCATTGATTCTGAATTATCTATACTGTATTCTATATATTTATATGAAAAAATTAATTTACTGAAATTTCAGTATAATGATATTTATAATTTATCTATAATTAGTAAACTACAAATAGAAACATGTCAATAGATACTATACTATAGTAGCACCCAAGATTATGTAAAAGTGATTGTTATTTTATTTATTTATATAGAAGAATCAGTTACGCTACCTATTCTAATAAATTTAAAGTATTTTAGAAAACTTACCCTCCACAATCCCAAAGATTGAGTATCAAGTTCCCAAGCAATTTAACATGAGAATGTTCAACTTCAACTAAAAGAAGAATAAAAATTTTAGTACCTGTTATTAACTTTCTGAACAATAAATAATAATCTTACTCGTAGCTCCTAAACGTCTAGTGTCATTGGCTACGTAGTTGGCAAAAATTATAGACCTCATGCTGGTTTTCCCAGATCCGCTCTTTCCCATCAATAATACCTATTATATATAAACAAAAATTATTAAAATATTAAAATAGTTTCGAGTATTTAAATACTTGTGTCTATTTTTAATTTATGGTATATAAAAACCTGTATACTGTGTTGTACCTAAATACATTTCAAAAATATTTGAATTCATAAATAAATAGGTATGTCTGGATTAGTGTGCTGTACCTAATATGTGGTCCTTTATAAATTTAATGTAGCCTATTGTAAAATGTAAAAATTTAATATAATATATTATATTACTTTCATTATTAAATAAATATAAATTAATTGTAGTATTTTAAATTTCAATATCCTTTTCTATATAAAAAAAAATATAAGGCAATTTACTAATAACTAGGTAGATTGCTATACTTAACAATATAAATTATAAATTATAAAATAATCGTCTTTCTTTGATTTTTTTAATTATGTAAAATTATATAAAATTTTTCCACAAAGGCCATGAAATGATGAATTATAATATAATATATTTTTAAATAAAAAATAAAATACGATGTTACAAAATTAGAAAATAATTCACTGGGACATTGGGACTCATAGGTATATATCAGTGGCGGTTCTGACATTATTTTTTGAGGAGATAAATTAATAAGTAACACCCTTCGTAAATCAGTTGGGGAATTTATCCCCCCCCCAACAATATAAACAAATCGCTTGGTGGTTTATAGAAGTTCCATAGCAATACATTTTATATCTATTGGTTTAAAGAATTTATTAATCATTCAATGGTTATACTATTTAAAAAAAAAAACATAATTTCTCTCTTTATATTATTCAAATAGTAGGTATTTAATTTTACATTTGAATTTAGGTATTATATATTATCCTATATTCATATTTATTTTTGTAGTAGCTATTTGTACCTAATGATTTTTACCTATTTAATTTTCTACATTTTTATGTTACCTATTTTATTTATATTCTGTTTTATAGAAGTTTTAAACTGTCCAAGTGAGTGAAACAAAAAAAAATTCAGCTCGATGAAGTCAAACCGAGTGTTGCCATATTCATATGCAACATATTAAGTATTAAAATATCATTTTTTTGTAGGATTTTTATATATAGTAAATTCATATTGAAAAAAAACTTTTTTATAATTTAGTAATTATAAACATAAAATTTTAGATATCAAAGTTAAAACTTAAAATAGAAATAAAATTTACAATAAATATAATTATAAAAGTTAAATTTAAATTTATTTATTTTAATTAATTTTAATAAAAATGTGTATGTGGCCCATAGGTAATTTTGAAAAAAAGTTTGGCTTTTCCACAAATCCTAGTGGGTACCGTACATATATTACCTAATACCTATTACTATTCTAATATACCTACATATTTTTTTTACTTAATGTGATCATTAATTTTATTGATACATAATCTATTTTTATTTATTTTATATATAAACCTTTGTATTCAAGACTATAAACAATAATAACTCCAATAATCATTCACATGATATTAAATATTTAATGATTTAATGCACTACTAGAATTCAGAATTGATTAGCTATTCCTGTTAACCTTTCTTGACCTTGTTAAACTAAAATGTCTTAAAATAAAAAATTATAATACAATTATTTCTATAAAATAAATAGTTTAGTAGGAAATTCAATTACAGTGTTGAATAGACTCAATTATAAATTAAAAATATAAATTATTAATTAATTATATAAATATAAATTTGGAAACAATCCCTAATATTACTATTAATGAATATAGGAATATTATTTATTATATTAATTTAGAAATATTTTATATATATTTGAATATTAGGTTATAACCAGAATTTTAATTTATTAAAATTTTAAAAGTAGTTTTCCATACTTGACAATACACCTATTTAACCACTGTAACGATTTAGAAATGTTCGGTATATTACGATAAGATTACAATATTTCTGTAATATCCAACCATCCAATTTTAAATAAATAATAAAATAATTTAATTGTTTAATTATAATATGTTTAGTTTATTAATATTCTTTATTCATTAATCAATTAATTTATATAATATGTGTATTGCTATTTTATGTTAAGTGTATATTTGTATGTGTAATTATGTAAAAAATAATCCGAAGGTGTACTTTTACGTAATACTCTTAATCGTTATAAATAATATTGTTATTGGAATGTTTTATTCCATAAATAAATATTTAAATGGTTTTGTCGATTTACCAACATGCGATAAGTGCATCATGTTCGGTTTATGACTTTTCCGGTTATGAGCATTTTCACTGGTTTAACAAAAACGTTCTAATGTAATGGGACATTAATTGTAACCTAGATACCATAAATTTTGTTTTGGATAGTAATATCTGTTTAATCTCTGTATTTGTATCTTCACCCGGAGATAGTATGTGCCCGTTTATTATGTCCTCATAATGAAAAAATAACCTAAATGACCAACTTGCATTTTAAAAACGAAAATTTTTTAAAAATATTTCAATATTGAAAAATTCTTTAGTATTTTTACATGTTTGCAACTCTACACCATAGACAACATATAATAAACGTCATAGAGATTAATTAACCACCAATTTTATCAGTATACATGACGCTTGCCAACAAAAATGGCGTCCAGCCAATTAAAAATTTCTGCCATACAAAGTACAAAACGAACTGAATAAGAATATAATATTACAAAATAGTTCAATTGTATTTCTCAAAAAATTTACCTTTTTCTTCATTTCGGAACTGGACACCGTGTACTCTGCAAAATTGTTTACGACTTGAGAACTGTTGTTCTTTGACGCCACACCACGACTGTCGAAAAAATATAAACAAAATTGGGAATCAGATATTATTATTAATATTATTGCTATTATTATATGAACGTTTGCAAACCGTTCTGGGAGTTACCTGTATTTGAAAATCCAACGGTGTACGGCTAATAGATATTTATTGACTATGAATCGCGACTGGAGATAATATTGAATAATTGTCCTTAAATCAAGCTACTGACTGTGCCTTGTCCATTGTCACGGTTGTAGAATAGGGACGGCCTATGGCGGAATAGTGACGGCCTATGGCGTGCTGTATTGTGGCAAAATACAATAGGCAGTATGGGCCGCGTCGTGAATCAGTCGGCCATGACACCCAGGAGGGGCAAACAGTAGGGGCAAAAATATCGTTAAATTAAAGAATTTTTACATTTATGTTTATGTTAGCACTGAATAAAAATAAAAAATTCCAGATTTTTATACAACACTGCACATGTTGACAGAGTTACTATCGATTTTTTATGTATAAACTCTGATAACAGTGCCAATGTTCACAATGGATAGACATCGATGTTTCCTGATGGCTACCGACGCTGTATTATTGACGCTCATTGGTTTATCTATAGGCAATGTAGACAGTGTAGACTGGGAGTATCCAAAATTTTTTATTTGAGGGCAATATGAAAAATTAAACGCACTAAAAGCGTAGATAAAAGTATATAAAAATTAATTATTTTTAATTTTACATTATATTTAGGTAATCTGTTCCGGTTTATTTAAAAAAATGTAATTACTAACGATGCTGTAGTGAGTTTTTATCGTCCATTGTGGGGAGGGGGCAGTTAAAACTTGTTCGTGGGCCGTAATTTGGAGACCCCTGGTGTAGACAAAAGGAAAGTGTTGTTGATGGTGTCCAGCTCTACAAATTTCGACTTATTGATTTTCTAGTTTTCAGTTCAACATTTAATAATTTACTATTTTGCGTTTATTTGAGTGAACTGTTTGGTTTTTGTAAGTATTAGATTTATTACACTATTTCAAAGATATACTACTATTACTACATATAGAATGTATTATTTCTATAGCATTTTAATAATTAGGTACCTACCTACTATTAAATAGTTAGTCAACAAAACAGTTAAATAGGCATTTACATCATTTATAATCCAAACGCGAATTTTAAATAATTAATATTTAATTTTAAGCGTAATTTCTAATATTAGAGTTAACTGACATATTACTAAATGAATAGATGAAATCATTATTTATACTGTAAAAGAGCCTTTTCCATCAAATTGTTTAAAGAGATACAAATATTTTAAAATCTCAATAATTTTAATAGATATATTTATCTTTAAATTTCTGAAAAAATAAAATGTGACACTACAGAATATATTTTTAACAATTGTCTTATTTATAAATTTGATAATAGATCAATTTATTCTAATATTATAAATTAGAAAGTTATTAAAAACAAAAATGTTGCACATAAATTGTGTATATTATCAGCTAGTTAAACAGAGACAGCAATTGCGGATCACTGTATATTGTACTGTACAGCAAACCATGTTCATTATTTTCATGGGTACATTTTTATTTTGATCAAGTAGGTACTTTATAATATTATTTAATACAAAAATATCACTCATAATTGAATTGAAAATAAGTAGTTACTTATTAATCTATTGAATGTTGATGTTATACATAAATTATTGAAATTGTTTCTTCCCCGTAGAATAAAATTATACTTTACTAAAATAATGATTTCTACCAAGAATAGAATACAATACTCATTAAAAGCAGTTTATTTAATTATTATACCAAAACATTTAATAAGACTCACATAGGAACAGAGTATAAACATTATATATTAGTATTATTATTATACGATAAGTTAAATAAGTACCTGCTATATACTACTTTTTAATTACATTTTACATGTAGTATAAAATGACTAATTGCATATTTATTTCCACAGAATTATTTTAAAAAATGAAAAAAAGAAAGACATCGACTGAGTTTAAAAGCTCTTATTGTCCAATCTATGTAGTGTGTTATAAAAATTCACCAATTAATAACAATCAACCAGTGTGGACTTGTAGGATGTGTTTAACAACTTTGCTTAAAGAAACTGCAGTTGGTCCACATATTAAAAAATGTAAAGAAAAGTTTGAGAAAGAAAATCCTAAAATAAAGTAATATTTTAGTAAAATTTATTATCAATTATTAATTACAATTAATCTAAATAAAATAATCACTTTATTTTCTAGTTTTGATAGACTTTACGTATGTAACACTTGCAAAAAATGTTTTACCAAAAAGTTGACTTTGATTAAACATATTAATCAGCATAAGAAGAAAGTAAATCGGTCTTCTAGATTAATAATTTCCTCAAAACGCAATGAAATTAAAGTTAAACAAAAGATCGACGAAAAACCTAGTGATTTAAAAATATGTGAGACATCCATATTGGTTACTAATGACATTTTTCCTAAAATAAAAAAGTGCCAAGTGGAAGGTGATGAAGAACCTACTGAATCTGCTAATAACTGGTAATATTTCATATTAATCATATTCATTTTTTTTTTTTGTTTTATAGAAATATATATAAGGATTATAAAATAAAGGTAATTTTAAAAGTGAATAAAATTACTATTTTGAGTAAAATCACTGAATTATATAAATATAATTCAATGATCACCTCCAAATTTTAATGATATTTATATTTTAGAATTTATTTATTCTGTGACTATTATTAAGATTAATTATTAAAATATTAAGTAAATATGTTTAATGAAAAATCATTGAATTCTATAACATAAAACTATTGTATATTTTCAAGTCTGATGTCATGAAAAATATTTATGCATAATCTAGCATTTTATCGGAGACTTATTTATTTTATGTAAAAACATTCATTTATGAGCTCTGGGGGGCAAGTATTAAGAATAGTGTAACGTAACGAGTTTTCAAGTGATATAGTAATCAATGATAATAATATGTACACCATTTCCCGCTTAAACACCCAACAATATCATTTAATTTTTTCTCTTTTATAATATCTCCCATTTTTATATACAACCTTCCACACATATTATCCGCCATCTATCACCACTCTTGACTCAACACAGATAAGTGCAGACCGGCAATCTGAATGCCTTTCGCCGACACAGCGCTGTGTTTCGTCTTCTCACTGTCAAGTTGTCGATGTCGGAGTTGTACCATTTTTCCACACAGCCAAAGACCATTTTCAACTATTTAAGACTCCATTTTATTTATTCTAAATATCTTTTGTGCCATATGACCGTTATAGTTTTTTTTTTATGTTCCGGCCTACAAGACGTGAGCATGTTGATGGGGGATGTGTAGGAGCCGCGGTAATATGTATCTAAATTACTAAATTATTTAATATGTTTAATTCCCTTATAGTCATCAATTTTATATTAATCTCTTAAAACACACACACTTAATAACCTCTCTCATTTTTTCTTTCCCTCCTGACAATAGTTTTCTGATCTTACTTTCATTCCCTCGTATACAGTATATAAATTTATCACAGTCATTT
This sequence comes from Pemphigus obesinymphae, assembly GCA_025469235.1. NCBI lineage: Eukaryota > Metazoa > Arthropoda > Insecta > Hemiptera > Aphididae > Pemphigus > Pemphigus obesinymphae. Next base: position 3,777 of record JAIPRL010003252.1, on the reverse strand, counting down.
TATTTCTTTAACACCGTTCAAATTAATCTTATATATTAAACATCACTGTCAAGAACTGTTCCTTGTCAATTCAAAAATATTAAATTTTGTAAAATACCCGATCAGTCACATGGACTGCCGCGGTATAACGACACAGCACGTCGACGTCGGGTAGGTAGCTAATATACCATTGTGAACACCTTTTAACTTCAATTTTTAACAAGCATATATTTTTATTTCATTTATTTTTCTTTTCTCTTGATATTTTTTCCTCTTTAAATTTATTTGTCTGTTTTTTTTTTTAATAATATGAAATGTGTGTGTAACAAAATGAATAATCTTCATTTTGTCATTGTATATAAATAGTTCTGTATATCAGTTGTTTTCCCTGACGAAAGATAAATGTTGTGCATGTTATCTGTATTATAATTGTTTAATATTTAATATTTACCTACAGAGATAGCCTTTGTAAATTACCCGGTCTATCGCCAACACCATACCACTGTATTCTATTTTTTACTTTAATAATTTAATAATTTTAATAATAATACAAATTCTTTTCAAATTTTAAATTTATTTTCCCTCTCATCTAATTAGTTTTAAGGTAACAAAAATCCATTTGATTCCGGCTGCCTCATGCCTCGGTCTTTTGGTGGACCCAGGTCCTGCATTGGGTTTCTGGGCCAACCTAGTCCCTTAGGATTAGAGGATTAGGGGGTCATAATAGTTAAAAAATAACAATTACTATTTCAAGTTATTCTGAAAACTATTTAAAAATAGCAATTTTTAGTAGTATTCAATCATTGAATGATTAATGCTATTGTTATTTTAAAATTATAATATGATCTCTATTAATAAAGAAATTAAAAACCACTCGTTATAATAAATATTTATATTACTGTAATTATATTTTCAATGTACCTGGGTAGAAAGCATAAAGCACAATAATAATAATGAATGTTTAGTAATTATTAATTAGTATTTCTAAAAGTTTATAAAGTAATATTTTAATAAAGCTTATTATCAATATTATTAATTACAATTAATCTAAATAAAATAAACCCTTTTTTTTTCTAGTTTTGCCGAAAACCCTAGTGATTACAGTTTTGTCACACCCAAGTTGGTTAATGGAATTGCTACTGAAATAAAAATGTGTCAAGTGAAAGGAGATGAAGAAGCTACTAAATCTGCTAATAATATTTCATATTAATCATATTATACATTTCTTTTTTATTTTATAAAAATATGTAGAATATGGCGGCTCGTGGGCTTTGAAAGTGGGAGGGTGATTAAAAATTATTCATTTTTGAAAAGCATAGAATACAATAATAATTATATACCAATTTAAAAAGTATTTTTTAAACCAAAATTAATACTATATCGAAAAACAAATATATATCTGTAAATATGTTTTACAAAACCCGAAAGTTACAAAATAATAAAACTTATACCTTTTATACTCAAAATTTAAGCATCTATCTTTCATTTCCCCTATTCAGGTCCTCCAAGTTGTTTTATTTCAATTTTTTGTTAATATGATACTGAATTTTCATATATTATATTATAATAATGCATTATACACCAATATTAAAAGAACAAATTAAATAAATAATAAAGAAATATAGAAATGTGCACTCAACCGAACATAAAATAAATACAAGTTAACTTATTCGTAATGTTTTGCAGTCTAAATACATGTCAGGCGATAATTTGTACCGCTCCGGCGGCTGTATTATTACAGAATTCCTCATTCTATGTTTTGTGTTTTTATCATATAGTTATGACGGGCGACTATCATCCCAGCGCCAAACACTGTTCTATACTCAATAACCACTCAGGTGATTAATAATAATTAATAATAGGTACCTATTTTAACCGTGCTATTACCTACATATATTTTTAAACTTCAATTACCTCATAGTGTTTTCATAACAATGGAAAAAAATTTTTACTTTCGATAATATTTTGAAAATGCATTACAATGTAAATATAAATAATTGTTAATATTTAAATTGTTAATAAGTAATTTTTTACAATATTAGAGAGGCGATCGCTTCATACTACTTGCGAGCCGTCACTTAGTATAGTTATAGTATATTTACTTACTACATTTAATTAATGTGTGTAATCTTCATTACAGTCTAATAGAGTTTATTCTTGGTTTGTTTAATATATTTTTTATTAATTATTAATTTATTTATTGGGAGTTTTAGATATAATCATTAATTTTACACGAACAGCTTCTACAGCTTTTCAGTCATCTGAAAAAATGACTTATTTTAAATAGGTTATTAACTAATTCACTTTTAACAATATTTTATTATATTATATATTAATACTATACTGCATAGAATTATGAACCCATTGATAAAAATTGCATATAAAAATAAAATCTTTATTATATACCAATATAAATAAGTGTATAATAATATACAGAGGTCAAAATGTCTAATATTGATTACTAACAATCACTAATAACAGTTTAACACAATTGATAAAATATTTAATTTAAAGCATGTTCCTTTTAATATACTTTTATCAATAATACTAATATGTACGAAGACACCCCGTTTTACAGTAATAATTAATAATAATAAAAGGGCTTATAATTTAATACTTAGAATTTTTTGACCAAAAGTCGGTATAAAAAAACAAATGGAAAATATAAAATAATGTAAAATTTTCTATCAAAATAGTCTACAACACAAAACTCCTATTTGATTCCTTCTATAAGGAATGGAAATTTAGGAATAAAATATATGAATAAGAATTTTTTTTATAAGCAAAAATGTATATAAAATATAAAGATGAGAAACCACTTGTCGGTTGGAATACTGGTAGTGGATATATTAAGCTGGGTTCTCACAGTTGGTGATGCGTGGAGTGTAATACATACATAGATGCACAGTGACACGCGTCGTGGGAACCCAGCTTTAAATTGAGTTCCATCAAATTAATTTGTCTGGAGTTTGGTGTATTATATGTAATTATAATTGTCAAAAAAATAATTGAAAATTGTATGACATTACGGTATATATATACTAAAACAAAACTATTAGAAACTTCAATTAGTACAAAAATAAAAAAAATAAATTTATTTTTTAGAATAGTATGTATTGTTTGTTTCATTAAATAGGTAATACACATTAGTCATTATTCATAACTAGGGCTTGGATTTTGATGCATTTTTCCTGAAATGCTTGACATAATGCTTTTCAAGATACAAATGTGTTTCAAATACACACTATTCTAATAACAAATTACTTTCTTTTGGACAATATTTGCATTTTCTAGGTTTTGATGTTTTAGTGCATTTTTTTTTTTTTAGTTTTTGGGGCATTATTAATTTTTTTATGTCATTTTTAACATATTCCAAGTAATATTATAAAAAAAAGCTGGTCAGTAGGTTGTGGAAGCACTTCGCTCGTCGGGTGTCAGTATTGGTGGATGCACTTCGCTACTGGGCAGGGTACTCTTGGTGAATGTATTGAATTTGAATGCAATGATAAATCATTGCATTCAATAAAACTATTCTGAGCGTAGCTTCGGTGTAGTATACATAACTCATATCATTTTTTTTTTCTAGGGATCGATCGAGGCTGTTATTTTTATTTTATTTTTTAGTCGTGTTATTCATTATTGAAAATAACAATTTTTTCCCAGGTCTTAAGATCTCATTTTACCAACTATTTGGGCTTAAATACCTCAAAATTGATAATTTTGCAGAAAAAATTAAAATGACTATAAAAAAAAATTGTGACATCGGATTTTTAAGATTTTTTGAATTTAGTTAGAGTA
>JAIPRL010003251.1:37500-48857 GCA_025469235.1 Pemphigus obesinymphae | reverse complement strand
TTTTTCCATCGACTTCAAAAGATGCATATTTTTTCCCTGCAAAGAGGTATTTAATGCATTTAACTTGTCAAAAATGTCGCACAAATATGCTAATTTTATTAAAAATTCTTTTTCGGAAAATTCATTGACATTTTTATGACTTTCTTCTTTAAGAAATACATAAATTTCTTGTCGCAGTTCAAACATACGTAATAAAACATTACCACGAGACAACCAGCGAGCACTGCTGTGGTACAACAAACTTGTGTGTTCAGCTCCCATATCTTTACATAGTTTTTCGAAAAACCTTGACTTCAGTGGACGAGTTTTTATATAATTGACTACATTTACTACACATTCTAAGACCTGGTTCAGTGTAGGACTCAGTTATTTTGATGCAAGCGCTTCTCTATGAATAATACAATGATTCCACAGTGCATCAGGGGCTTTGCTTCGAATAAGTGCCTGTTATCCTCCATAACAGCCACACATGGAACGAGCGCCGTCAGTACAGACGCCAACACACTTAATCCAATCCAAAGTATTTTCAGACATAAAATTATCAAGAATCTCGAATAAGTCCTGAGCCTTGGCACTTGCTGTAATATTTTTAAGAAATAGTAGGTCTTCTACCATTTCATCGTCACCTATGAATCTTACATAGCATATCAAATGAGCATCCATATTAATATTTAAAATTAAATTTCACTAGAAATCTTTATCTCTTAATCATTAAGAAATGTGAACAAATATAACACATCGATACTGAATCTGGCGTGTATACTAAATACTAATACAGAAATAAATTTTAGCAGACACGGACAGTTGTTTATCAAATACGGGTGGTCGTTGAAATACAGTATTTATTATAATCGACTTAATGGTAATCGCGGTTGTGACCGTGATCGTAATAGTTATTTATCGTAATTTATTTTTAGACCAGATAACGGTCGGCAGCGCGGTGTGGCCGCGGCGCCCCTGGAAAAACACCACGGCGCACCAGGGCGCCGCGGCGCACAGTTTGGGAACCGCTGACCTATACAGTATACACGTTGAAACTTATTCAGAAGAGAATTAAACGTACTTTATATAATTTATGAGCTCAGCACGAATATAGTATAAATCAATGTTAATCATTGATCATAACGTTATTTTTTGAGTAATAAATAAGTATAAAAATGTTATGACATTTTTTTTATACGCCTATTGTGTTATTATTCATGATAGAATAAATACTTTTACATTTTGATGGAAAAACAAAATACTGTACAATTCATTATTCAGTGCAGATAGCAGTTTTAACACGACATTTAATGTATTATTAAGGAAAAAAAAATTTTGATATATTTTCAATTTCACATAAAACAACGAAGCCTAAGAACAATATATTTCTCTCTTAGTACCATTAATTTATTCAAAATAGCGGGGATAACGGACTGACCTTCACGAATATATAAAATGCTGTGTGACACGGGAAAATCCATATTTTTTCTCACGTCCTGAGTGTATATTCACATTATAATATTATATTCTGTTTCTGATATTTATGCGAATTGATAATATGTGTAAGCGAATCATACGGCTCTAAGGATGAGACGAACAAGACACCTTTTGGGTGAATTTCAGACAAGTAAAAAATAAGCTATTCGGATTGATTTATCACGGATATTGAGTTCGCCTTTCCAGACTGTTTCCAGTTTCAATATTTTGCATTGAACGTTATTTTGCAGACTCCGAATTTATATTCTCATAACTTTAATCATGAATTATAGTAACAACCGTGTTTTATCATCCGAACTATTGGACCGAGTCTGCAGTAAAAAGTCACTAGATTTATGCACACTTGCATATATGTATATTATAGTTGAGTCAAGAATTGAAACGAATTTTTCTTATAAATAATCATAAATTCTGTACATACAAGATATTCAGCCGCCGTCTTCAAAAGAAGAGCAATATTTGAAAGAATCAAATTATTAGGAAAATTTGTTTTTAGATTTATTTTTATCAAGCCATTATACTATTTTATTTTCTCACTTTTTTTTTACATTTTATTATTAATATAAATAGGGGTCCAAAGTTATTTTGGATAGTTATTTTCATACTTCAGAAGGCTCTCAATGGGCTAATTTTAAGGGATTATGTATAGATAACTTTAAAATAATAGGAAAATGTTTCATAAGTATGTGTGTATGGAAATTATTATTAATGTGTTAAGCCCCGTTACCTGGATCTCGCATTAAAATTAATCTAAATAAATTTATATAGATAATTTTTACTTATCTTTTATTTTATCTAGATAAATAATGGCAAGTAGATCTAAACAATTATCTAAGATAAAAATTTCAAATATCTAAGTAAAGTAATCTAGAGAATTTTCATTTAAATTAAAGAAAAATATTAATTAATACAAAATATATATCTTAGTTACTACTAAGTTCGCTACATTTTTTTTAGAGTATTAAAATAAAATTGTTATTCTTTTATCATTTTTCATTGTTTTAATTTCAAAATATTCATCATTGTAGCATTTACATTAAATTATAATATTTCATTCCTTGCAGGTGTTTGTTCCTATATAATAATTACATATTTCAGACAAGTTTTAACAATATTGTATGAAAATGACAAAACGGCTACAATGTGTGTGTTAATATTGCAGTTATAAAAATGTCTAAACATTTTGACTTTTTAACTTTTTAAAATATAATATAATATGATATTATAATATAGCTTCTTCGCTAATACAATAAATATTGGGGTAAGTACCTGATATGATTGAACATACCAGGTTCATGCAAAGAAATTTAAAAATGAGGTAAGTTAATTTTCTTATTATCATGCTATATCTAGCAATTGGCCATACATAACTTTTACATCTATATGCACAGTTTAATTTACTTATTCAAAAACAGCAATAACTCTGATTTTGAATACAAATGTAGTCATACCAATTTATTGAACTTGACCTTTCGGTTATAACCGTGTTTATCATGCATCACTACAGTATAAAAACTATCATACTGCCTACTGCCCAACTATTGGAGAAATCAGTAATTGTTTATATATAATTGTTAAAAAATTATACCTTTCGGTTAATTTTGCTTTATTTAAAAAATTTGAATTTAAAGTTTAACATTTTTATGGAATTTTATGATTTAAAATTGAAATTAAGAACTACGTTAAAAATATCAGAATATTAAATATTTTTGTGAAAAAAATTTACAAATATAGTTTAGGTTTTAGCATACATTTTGAATAATAATTAGTTACATTTTTCACATCATACTCGTAGCTGTCTGTGTGTTTTTGAAAAATACATTAATAATGATTGTTGCAGTATACGCTTTTAACAATTTTTTTGAAATATTTTAAAATTTTTTTTTACAAATATTTACGTAAATATTTTATTTGATTCAAAGGTAACTTTTAAAATTGCTTATTTATTAAGAATGAATCATAACAATTGTTTCATTATAATCTAAAAGGAAGCTAATACGAAAGATATTTTGATATCACCAATTTACTGTTCTTTCATTGAATATAATACAGTCTGGAAAAATTTAACAATGCTCGCTCGTGCGTTGTCTTACACTCGGATGATCCTAAGTCCTGACTGATACTTATTAAAATTATGTAGGAAATGGGGTGTCATCAATCAAAATGACGTGTTAACGAGGTAACCCACTATATTGTCTTAACGATATTCAACCAATAATATTATAAAATATGATTTTGTTGTTACTATATAAAAAAAATTTTATTTCAGTAGGAATTATGTGACAAAATATGACTAATTGGTAATAAAAAGTGGCAAGTTGGAGATGGAAAGAATTGTGAGGTAACATATTAGTAATAGATATATTCAGTTTTAAAATAATGAAAAATCATAACATCTATAAACAGTGTTGAGCATAGGTAATGTAAAATGTATTAAATATAGATAAAAGACAATTTATATAAATAAATAAAAATAATATAAAATATAGTTAAAATATACAATTACCATAAATATAAATAAATACCCAGTTTCTACAAAAATAATTTGTTTTTATTTAACAAATACGTATTTCGAAAACAATGTTCTCATCTTCATTGTTAAACAACTACTGTTTAACACTGAAGATGAATACTTAACAGTAGTTGTTTAACACTGAAGATGAGAACATTGTTTTCGAAATACGTATTTGTTAAATAAAAACAAATTCTTTTTGTAGAAACTGGGTATTTATTTATATTTATAAATAATTCTACAAGTAACTCAACACCAAAATATACAATTACCGATGACGTAAATTTGACGTCAGCATTGTGGAATAATTTCGACAGAGGTCACAAAAACCGATTTTGGGAATTCAGCGCGATAAGACTACGGCAACAAAAAAAATCTAGTGATAACGGCCGGGTGGCGTTTTCAGAAACACGTTATTTCTTTTCGGACCGGAGCTGAGAAGAAGAACAAACAAAATATGAAAAATATCTGATAACAACTGGATAATAGTCTGAATGTGTTAAAGAAAAAGAAATATGTGGTGGGTGCGAATGAATCTAATCAAACCGTTAAATTTTGATATGCACTGAAGATGATAACTTAGTAGTTGAAATACGTATACGCAAAATAAAAGTGTATAATATTGTGAATTTTGGTATATAATATACTAATATTAATAATAGTCAAACGTACCCATTATATAATTTATTAACATTTATATAGAAATATAGTATTTAAGCTTATTACATTAATAATGTAGCACTGTAAGTATCGTTTTTCGAATTATATTATATCATCAATTGATTATGTTATAGTAGGTTGAGTGCAAAATCTACCGGGTTCAACTCCTATTAAGTGGGACTACTTATAAGTTCAACTCAATTTTAGTGTGAAACCTTGAAATTTTAATTCCGTTTGAGTATGAAACCTTTAAGTGTAACTTTATTTGAGTATAACACCTCATAAGTATTACAAATATAAAGTGAAATTCGTATATCTTGGTTCATGTGTTTTATCGGAATCCGTAACAGACAGTGACAGAAAATTTGGAAAATAATATTTTAAATAATTTATTTTATAAATATTCTACTCACGGTCGAAACTAAAATTCACTTTTTAGAATAAAGTCGTTAACCTCTAAAGTGTTTCCAAATAATAGGTTGATACAATAAGTAATATGAAAATAGGTCTAAATTTTTATTTTTGGATATTTATAAGAACTCGAATCTTATTTCACTCGATTTCCATCTAAGTTTAACTGGTTTTACACAGCATAATATCTATACATTACTATAAATTCAGTCAACATTTTTAAATGTATGAATAAAGTCTGACGATATAAAATAAATATACCATTAAAATAATATGAGTATAAAATAAAAAAAACCTATAATATAATATAATAGTCTGTACCTACTCGTTACATTGAAGTCTCTAGAACTTATCGTTCTCGAGTTTTTATATAACCATTGTCACTAAGTCAATATGATGGAATCTTCAATTAAACATCGTTATATCTATAATTCGTTACTATGAGATATGAAAACTAAAGTTTTATATATCTGCTCTGTGAATCAGTGGGTCAGAAATAAATACTTAAATTCTGACCCATCTCAGAGTATTATATAATGCACAATTTAATTAAATATTCGTATCGGTAAAAGCCAGGTACAATATGTAATTCAAACAAACGAAGAAAAATAATAATAAATATTAAAAGTTATGATAAGAATATGTATTATGATTTAATACACGAACCACATAATATTGTAATATTAATATTTTGTTAAATAAAAAAAAATTCGCAAAAACTCGGATCGGCGGGTGGTATTCAAACCGGTACACCAAGGCTTACCCATATCAAAAGTTCATTTAACCTATCATTTCTGCTACCACTAAGCTACTTAATCGATATGATAAATCCGTCAAAATTTCTCGTATTTAAACTATTCAGATAATATACGACACCTTACTTATTATATTAACAGAGAATATACCTATTCTAAACGAACGTACCGGTTGGATAGGGACGATCGGTTGCCAAAGAAACTTTCAGTAAGGTATTAAAACGTCCGGAGAAACGTGAATCCAACCTCTGTGGTGTCAAAAAACGTCCAGAAAAGGGACAAAGCCAATTTAAGAAGTTTGGGGCAATATTGCAATAGCGTAGGATAACGTCCAGTGATAACGGATGAACAGCAAGTAGGAAAACAAGTAATTATCTTGGCGTCGATTCGGACTTTTTGGGAAAATTGAGAACGCGGATGAACAAATATCTTAAAATAATAGTTTGAAAATGGTAACGGTATAGGAATACACGACGAGTGGTTGCGAAAAGAGCTGGGGAATTAAACAAAACTACAAGTGTTTTTTTCCATGGAAAAAGACTGCTAAAAAATGTTAGCGTTTTATATATTATATGATAATCAACTTCAATGTATATCATATACAATGTATTATTAAAAAAAAAGTAAACATATATATACGATTTGGACCAATCGAATACAAATCAATTTTATCAGATAACGAACTTTCATATGATAGAACTTAGTGACTACGTTTTCGTATAAAAAAAAAAAATGTATTTCTCTTCTTTGAGGCTAATTATGAAGTAATTGAGTTTAGAAAAAACATACTTATACTTAAGACTGAAATACGATATTCCACCCATTTTAAATGCAAATATTTAAAGATGAAAATGAAACGGATTGTTTTAATATTAAAAATATACGTACCAACAAGATCATAAAAAAAATTTACAAAAAATAAAATAAAAATGTGTTATATCCATTAATATTCACATTGTTATAGTAATGGCCAATGACAATCACAGGGTCATTGACGTACAACAAGGATAGAAAATTGTCATTGTTTTTAATAATATTGATTGTTTCATATATATTATATCATCATTAGTGTGGTACAATTTAAATGGACCGATTCTGAAACAATGTAAAATATATGTTTATGAATTTGGTGGAATTATTTAAGGTATTTTAAAATGTATTCTTCTGTCATTTTTATTATTTTTTTTTAGTTGAAAGTTTACTTTTTTTTTTTTTGCTTTTTAAAATAACACTAAAAATATGAACGACATTTTACAGTAATTGATTGTTTTATTGAATATTTTATTGCTATTCCTATTATTTTGCCCCTAGCAGTACAAGAGTCGAGACTGGTATGGTTTTTTATCAACTGCTGCGACCCTCTCGTTCATTGAAATTGTATGGCGTTAGCCGCCCAACGGTACAACAGAATACGCATTTACATTACACCACAAAGCGAGTACTCTGAATTTTTCAACGTAACATATAGGGACATTCAAATATTTTAAAATGCTTTTAACTCTTGAAATATCCATTTAACGATATATTTAACGTATATTTTTCATACACCTATAGAGTTCTGAATTTTTTCCGAGCTAAACCTGACATCATTATCATATGAATTTGCAAATACAGTATTGCATAAAATAAAAACAAAAAACAAAAAACAGTATGAAAATAACGAGTTCCGGTGTGTCTGGTGATCAGGAATATTGCAAATACAATAATAGTAGGCATTTATTGTAGACACATTACCTTAAAACCCATTGTTGTATGTTTAAATTGTTGATCGTATGTCCGTTATGTGTAATATTAATTATTATTGGATTTTATAATCTTATTGGATCTTATACACAGAAGATATATATATATATATCTTGTTATTATTATTTACGATATAAATATGAATATAGTTTTCTCATTTTCTGTCCAACTGTAATCATTATAATTATATTCAATAATATAATTATAATTAAACTATATCTAAATTTGAATTATGTATAACTCATTTATTCGGACGAATACAACACTTTTGGGCACAAATTTTAAAGTACTTATATCATGGTTCTCATTAAAAAAAAACCCGTATAATGTTATAAACATAATATTTGTTCATTACCATTTGCATCAAACGTCTAGTAGGCATGATATGTTAAAAATGTGATAAAAACTAAAACTAATAAATGGCTACATTCAATTAATTGTCAATTCATAAAACGATTTTTCTATCTATTAAGGATTTGAAAAAATTAGTTTTGTAATATGAAAATAGTCGTATTATTCAATTCTATGTGATAATTATATTGTTTTCTTTGCTTATTTTAAAAATCTACCATTTTGTAATATATTATAATATAGTAACAAATTATATTATTAAAAATTTTCAATTGTTATGCAATCTATTTTATAGTTTACATAATAGAATATCTGCAAATATGATATTGTGTGTTTTCTATAGCAGCGTTTGCCAATACTTTTTTGGATTTTGGAACTTCTAAAATACTTATATATTCTTAAATATATTCCAAATATTACTATCTTCTATAATGTATATTATTTATGCACAAATAAAACGGCTGGTGAAACTGACCTATATAACCAAATTCATTTTGATTTATCCATTGTAGTAGCGTCAGTACTCCTCAGTGAACATACAGGATTCCTATTCGGGACTTTAGGGAATCCTGATAAAGTTTCAAAAGAGTTTTCCTGGATATCGAAAGTTCACGATTCATCAAGGAGTCATATTTGGAGAATATTTGATTATCCTAATCAAATGGGGTTACACTAAAATTTATTACAACATTTAAAAAATTTAAAAAAATTGAGCTCCATAGATGAGATCCTCCTGAGGATCACATGAGTTAAATGTCGCCTCATAGTAGGAGATCATCATAAATCCGTAATAAATATCCTTTATGGGATTGGGCTCTGCTCTTGAACTATAACAGTACGACATACCCACTTTGGTATCATATATTTTTGAGTGTATTGTAAATTTAATTCGTATATAACCCACTTCAACATTTCATATACACTAGCACTATTACTCTACACATAATTATTATACATTTGTGCGTGGTAAATTTCTACACGGTGGTTATTTTCTCTTAGTTTCAATTTTTTTGTTATTATTAAATAAAAATTTAGTAATTTCATACTTTTCACATAATATGTAATATGTTACATCATAATATTATATTTTTGTATATTACATATATTTTCTGATATAATTTATTTTATATTACGAACTATTAAAATAATTTTTACATACATCCCCTCTCATCAATACGTTTGATGGGGCTAAATTTTATTTTTTTCTATTTATTTGCTCATATCAGCATCTTATTACAATTCATTATTAGAATTTATTGATATTGTGTACAATTTCTATTGGAATGGACTTTTGTAATAAAATTTTTATGGGACTAAAAGTCAAACTAAAGGGGTGTAGCCCCCCTAATTGCATCTATGCCTTCCTTAATTATTCTACCCTCTATCAAAATCTTATATATTATATATTAATCACAACCCTCCCCCCACCAATAAATATGTTTAGCCATAGTTCTATGAAAATATAATATACTGAGATATTATGACACACATAATGTGTAGCCTAATATAACACATTATGTATCCTATCGAGAAGTGCTAGCTAAGAAGTAATTAGGAATAAAACAGGAAGTACCCGGAAACGTTAAAATTAATTCCAACGGTAGTTCTTAGTAATAAGTGGGATTTTATTGATGACGCCATATATTTTTTTTTTATGTAGAAACTAATAAGATATATTGATTCCACCATAACAGATAGATCAAAATTTAAATATATGCATTTACACCCTAAAATTATAGTGAAGCGATTTTAACCAAGATCCTTAGATCCACTCTCCATAAAACTATTCAAATATTTATACAACTAAAATTTAAATAAATTTAGTCTTTAAATATTAGATAATATCTAACCGATTTCTATATTATATTATTATATATGATACATAAGTACATACGAGTTGCATATTGGCATATTGATTATAATATAGGAATAATATTGAACCATAACAGATCCTAAATTCTACATTATTTTCTGCTGCGTTTGTACCGTAATTTTCAAGTTCCAAACGGTAAATTCCTGTATTATATTACACTATAGGCGGTAATCAAAATTTTTTATGGAAAATAGAAATATACACATTTTTGGTGGAAAAAAATCTGTTTGAAAACTTTGTGCTTGGGATGAATTAACGAAACATTAATGCGATGAACATGCACGTCCAAACCTTTTAACATTTTTATTCGAGTTTCCGAGCAAAAGTAATTTTACCGGCCCACACGGCCGACTCGATTCAGTTCGTTGGCTTTATATTTATAAGATATTAAATTTTCAGTCCGAGTTTCTTGTTTGTTATATATATATTGTTAGTAACTATATCGATCGAAGATAACAAAAGTGAAACGCGTGCGTCTGGAACGATAAAAATCCAACAAACTTCTACGTACTACATACTTATATATACATTGATATAGAAGACATTTAGTGGAATAACCATTATTTTGTAAAAGTGGAATTTTAAAGTTCTGATGGTTGATTTACATTTTTGACCTATAATATTTCCAAAAAATATTTAATGAAATTTTCACCGGGTATAGAGGGGGATGGATTAAACTTCAAGATAATTTCACATTATTGTATGTCAATGATTTTTAATGGTTAAAGTGTTGGTCAGTAGGAATTAGCAGCATTTGATTGTCAGATGGATATTGTTGATGGACGTGATAATATAAACTAGATACAATTTGTTACCGCAAAAGTATGATATATAATGATATATATACGTAAGAAACATTTGAAGGATTAATTCTTCTAGAAATTTTGTTCACTGAGATAAATGAAAACGTCATTGTAAAACCGAAATATTCCTCGCTTTACTTAGAATTCAATAATATAATAATAAACAAATTTATCAAACTATAAGGTTTCGTTCTATATTTAAAATATGCATATTAGGTACTCCAAATGTTAATCGAGTATGAGATCATGGTGTTACAAAATTAAATTTTCAATAGTGTCACTCAAAACTTACTTCCACTAAAGCCAAAAAAAACAAAAACTATAATTGGGAATGTGAAAAATACAACCACCTGTGGTGGTTAAAAATGTACCTGGAGAAAATTAAACGAAATCTAATATAATTCGTAAAATCTCTCATGTATATTATAACGGATTATATATTTTGCAATAACTTGTATATTATTTAAACGATTTATGAAGTCTTAATTTCATTAATTTTTAATAATTTATGTAAATATAACTTACTACACTCTTTAAATATAACTGCTCTGTGTGCACAATGATGTAGTAATCTATGCGACGTCTGTTTATGATCTCAAATGTGACGGCACATTGTGATATCTCTGTGCCATTTAATTGATATAGGCGAAAAATAATTACGTATTGCGAGATGTCTATAATTTCGCGCTAGTGAGGTCTACGTGAATATGTTATGTTACATAAAGGTTATTAATTGGATATTAATAATTATTGATATACTATATATAATA